>VMKM01002527.1:0-67659 GCA_008360985.2 Macquaria ambigua
GTTCTCTCTAGGATTTTGTAACCTCATACATGGATCTGCACAAACACACACACACACACACACACACACAAAATCAAGAGAAAGTCATAACAGATGACAGTGTAGCAAGAGTGGGAAATATAGAAGGTTTAGTAAACGTGTAAAGATGGATGTAGCAATAATTTAAAAGGGAAGATGCAGCTGTGCATGTAGAAAATAGAAAGAGGTTGAGAAAGTTAAAAAAAACACATTAGAAAAGAAATATGCTTGCAGAGGATGTTTCAGAGGTGAGGAAGAGGGGTGAAGGAGAGGAACGAGTTTTGAACAACCTCCAGCATCCCGGCGCAGTGTGAACAAGGTGAGGTCATCTCTAGGGAGCTGGGGATGAATTCCAATCACAACAATAAGGTCAACAGAGTAATCCCTGTCCGCCGAAATGTCACTGTTCCCCTGCTCTGACACGGCTCCCCACGCACAGCATCACAACAACCAGCTATCGATCACACACTAATTAGGGATGGATGAGGCCTGGTGTATGCTGTATAGGATACAAGAGGACACACAAATGTGGACAAAACTGAACGCACGTACTCAAGAGATTTAAATATATCGCTTATGTGCACACATACTTATGTGACTAAATTGTTTGGCTTATATACACTCTCCTGGGATGGGAAGTCAGGTGAGTAATCTCAACCTGAATTGAGCACAGGCTGAGAGGAAAAGGAAATGGGACTGAAGAATGAAGATGAACCACCTAACATGGCACACACACACACACACACACACACACACACACACACACACACACACACACACACACACAAACGATGATAAGATGAAAGACAGTAAGGAGGAACATCACAGCATTTTATTTGGATCAGTGGTGCTCCAGGGAAAGATTAGTGTGTAACTAACTAACTTACAGCAGTGAGAAGTCCGGATTATGGATTTTCATCAAACTGTGATTAGACTGAGAACACGACCAGAGGGTGAACTGCTGACCTCAGCTTGACATGCTTAATGGAAACCGTAGCAACCATAAATGAAATGTTTATGTATGTTTGTTTTTGTATGTATGTAGTGTTTCCAGGGACAACAGAGGAAGTGCGCTCATATGCACTTACACGCATGCATTTACAGTATGTAAAGTATGGGTGGGCCACATGAATAACATCTTCTATCACAGTATAGAAATGTGAAGTGGGTGGACCCGCTGGTTCTGAAAGTATTTCCCCCCTACTTTTTCAAAATGTTCTATCATGGCCCCCAAGTTTTGATTATTTCAACTTCATTTTTGAGAAATCATGTTTTTTACATCAGTTTGGCATGGCAGATGGCTCTAAAACCCATGAGCTTTGGCTGCTGTTGCTATGGCGAAGAAGCCCTTCAGAGGCGGGATTCAGAGCCGCAGTGAATTCAAAACGCTTCATCATTTCAATTTCAGAATTTTAAGCTCTGTGATTAGATGTTTCTTACCAAAAAGCACCTGGTGAGTCAGCGTTAACTTCTCACCTTGTGTTTTTGCATACACAGGCTTGTTCTTTCAAAGAACCAGATATCTTCTAACACAGTTCATCTTTTGTACTGATGATTCAACCAGGGGAGTTTCATGTCAATCCAAGCAGTAGAAGTGAGTTACCATTGTCTATGGAAAAAAAAATGAATGGGACTTTTACTTCTAAAACCAGGGCTGCCCTAAGTAGCTCCTCCTATCTCACAACTCCATATGTAATTTTATATCATGATATCAATATACAGTATATTCTGGAAAATTCAATTGAGAAACCATTTATAGATAAATAACAACATGGGAATGTCAGTTTTTGGCTAATCCAGTGAATTTAATACTTGAAAAATCAATTACATTGATGCAAAAATCCTGTAAGTCTATATTGCCATAATGTAATCCTCCTGAATAATTTGCATCATTGGCTGTAATGTTCTAATACAGCCTGAAATATTAAAGATATAACTGCCAAGGTATGAACAGGGAAAGCAAAATCTCTGGTAAGCAAAATTTCTATTGTCTTAAGGTATACAGTGTGTTGTCATGCTGCCCAACCGTAACACACACACACACACACACACACACACACACACACACACACACACAGTCACTCAAACCAGCAGTAAAGAGGACCAGTAAAGAGACGTTGTATGCTCTGCCATCTTGGTTCAACCCATCTAAACTAACATCCAGATGGGAGCGACAGCATTGTCTTAGCAACAAAGACTGAGACTGCAACACCACTGCTAGCATGTGTGTGTGTGTGCTTGCTTGTGTGCACTGTAATGTGTGTGGAAAAGCACGTGAAACAGCCCTTGTCAGAAAAAAAAGAACTGAAGGAAGAAAACGACAGCAAGTTGCAGCGCAAAATTGAGAGGGAAATGCCTGGAGAAAAGTAGCACATTCAGAAGAGGCAGGCATGAAAAGCAGCACAAGAAGTCGAAAGAGAAGGAAAGAATAATAGTTTTTGAAAGGAAAGTATAAAAGGAAGTAAGGAGGAAGGACGGACGTTATACTGTACACACAGACATTTATGAACAGAAAAAGCCACAGTGTTTTTAAAGCTAGGGCCATAATGACTCTTTGCATTGAGTCTGTATTCACGTCAGCATTATGGTATTCCATATGAAGCCATGATTGACGAGCCTCGCTCTGGTGACATTATTAAACTGATCCAGCTCATTAACATTTTAACTACCTGGGTGCTTTGGTCAGAAGGGCAAAGGCAAGGAGAGAGATGCTAATGTAATGCAAAGATATTACACAGTCATACGTTTTATCCACTTGGGCGACACATTTTTCATCGTACAGAATGTGTTGAAGTGTAAACTCAAATTCATGCTGGATAGAGACATAATGTGCTAGATTTTAATGGTGGCATAAATGTATACGTTATTTCCAATACAGCTTCATCTTTCATCTCTATTCTTCTGTCTCGCCTCCTTTCAGTCAATTACCCTGAGCACAGTTTTATAATATACAGGCTACCAGTGTGCTGACTAAGACACGCATTATCTATACATCCACAGAGGATCACAAACAACAGCTCATTGCTCATAAAATGCAGCCAGGCTTTAAACCCCCCACACACAAACACACATACAGACACACAACACCTACCTATGCAGGACCTGTTTCTCATTCAATTATCGGCATGTCTGTGCAATCTAAAACAGCTTAGCGATAGACAGAGTGCTGTAAAAATGGGCTGTGAAATCTGGCCTCCATAACCGTGAGAAACAAAAAGCGGTGGCAATACTTAGAACACCGAGCACAATTATACCACCTCCGTCTGCCTCTGCTGCTCTCAGACAAATGGATAGGTAGATTAGTTTTGCACTTGACTGGTTTTGTCTGGCTGCTCCAGCCGCTCTCCATGTCACATCCTGACGACAAGGCCACCACTTCCCCAGGTCTGATCGCAGCCAGACAGACTCATTTGGTCTGCTGCAGGGTCTCTAACTGTCATTGCCATCGTGCCTCCTACTCACAGCAAACTGGAGATACAGGAACGCATAGATGGATCTATGAGGGACACATAGATGGGACTAACAAAGGCACTATGAAGATATAAGGGATGAATAGATGGTTATTTGTAAGGATGGATGAAGTGATGGATGAAAAGAAGTATGTAAGGATGGATGGGGGATGAGAGGAAAGATGTAGGGACAGGCAGATTCATGGGAGGGGTAGGCGGTAGAGATAAAATGTTCTATCAACAATCTATGCAATCTTATACCACAACAAAGCTATATAACACTGAGGGATATTGACAAACTCAAATATTGTGACATCGTCTAACAAGCACCTGCCTTGCCATCAATACATAACAATTATAACACGGCGATCACTATTGGTGCTTAGGAAAAACATTTGTAATGTGAATATATGATGACCAAACAAGTGGATGATTCACTATTCTTTTTATTGAGCTTTAACACTAAAATAAGCTCACTAAACTATATCACTCAACTGTAATACAATTCTAACAACTTCTGTAACTTTCTGAAACCGACAATTTGGCATTCACACTCACTTCAGCTGTATGGAGGTGAGAAAGCTGGGTTTGAACTTCTCTCTCTCAAGCTCTCTTACTGCGTTCTTCACACAACAGACCCTTTTCACGGCAGACATGTTTGACTTGTCAAAGCAGCAAAAGGACAGGTGTAAATAATAACATTAAAGATGGCTCCATTAAGTGTCACAGTAAGCCATGTCAGTGAGTGAGCATGCACAATACCAGAGCTCCAAATGGACTGTAGCCATCATTAACGTTATTAATTCCACCTGTACTTTTTTCTGCTTTGACAATTCAAAATGTCTGCTGTGAAAAGGGTCTGCTCTGTCTCTTTTCGTATGTACAAACCAGTGCTGAACACTGTAATTGCCTCCGAGGAAAGATCGTCCCAACGTGTGTGGCGTTATCCCCATTTGAACAATTATCACATCTCACCCCTCTCTATGACAGCAGCCTTTTCACCACGTCAGATGTGGCTGTTTGGAGAAGCTATAAACATTTTTGCCTTTTACCCTGAAGAGACAATGTTTAAATTATACAGACAGGTGATTCATTATGTGAAAGAGCGTGGAGAGTGGAGAAACATAACAAAGGCAGATACATCCATACAGAGCATGAGGGATCACTGATGTTCTCTTCACCAGCCCGCCTTCAAAACACCAAAAACACCAAATGAGGGAATACCTGCTGGAAGAATCATTCCCTCCAGTAGAGTTCAGAGACTTGTAGAATATATGCCAAGGAGCATTGAAGCTGTTCTGGAGGCTCATTATGGCCAAACACTAAGATACTTTATACTGTTTATTCCTTTAATTTGTCACCCATCTTGACATTATGATAACCAGTCCCACTATACTGACTATATTGAATCTTATATTACAGTATCAATATTATTTTGATTTATTACCCAGCTGATGGAGGGACAATGATGATGAATGAATACAGAAATGAATGTGAGGAAAGATGCATGGATGTATGTACAGATAAATATAGGAATGCGCTGAATTAGGGAAGAATAAAGGGGTTGATAGCTACAGAGAGGAAGTGGATACGAATGGATGAGCACAATAGAGGCTGGGGAAAAGATTCACAATAAACCACATGGCCTAAAAACTATGCAATTTAAAAGTATATATATCAAGGCTCTCTCTCTCTCTCTGTTTGTGTGTATGTCTGCCTCTGTCCCAGTGTAGACAGGTGTAACTGCAGCCCAATAAACAGAGTGGCTACTATTTCAGAGTCTTGTCTCCATGCTAAGAATAGTCAGCCATGCATCTGAAGCAACGACTCACTGAGAAAGCCTTTCAGCTCACACATACCGGATGACCTCAGCTCACACACAGCCAGATCTCACGGCTATACCGACGTGTAAACAGCATTTCTGTTTATATGCATGCTCTTTACACGCAGATACATGCGCACCACATGCCCCATCTTGAACTCTATTTCGACCACAGGCACAGCACAGCCAGATCTCTTCCCATCTCCCATTTCACTCCTGAGGCCTATATGTGTCTCTCCTCTTGCTCCTGCAGCACCCTCGGCCCCCGGGGGACAACAGGCTGCTGGGTTGTCAGGCTGCAGAGCCCTCAGAGATGGGAGGGATGACAACGTATGTCCCCCAGGGACAGAAAGAGAAACAGGAAAGCAGAATGGAGGGACAGAGGAGAAGAGAAAGAGACAAGAAAGTGCACAAGTGAGAGGAGTTATAGTCTGTGATGTGATTTAACCCCACAAGGTAATATAGTATCTGAGCGAAGACAGAGAAGGAAAGTCCTAAACCATCTTCCCTCGCCCCAATTCCCCTTTCCTCAAAGTGATATATTCTGTGCCTGTCCCGGCGGATATGGAGCACATACAAGCAATATCGTTCACTTTAATGCTATCTCTACTACAATTCCCTGATGAGAAAAGGGACAATGAAACTTTATAGTGTGAAGAGAAAAGAGTTCCTGTCGGCTGTGCTGTCATAGGCCATATTCTATAAGGCCTAAAGGCTCAGTTAAATACACAGAGACAGGCAGGACAGGGAGACACAGTGGGACACTTCAGAGAAAAAAGCTAAAGTAAGAATATAAATGAAACAAAGACATCAGCTAATTCAAATCACAGAATTATTCATGATTTTCATTGTAAAATACAATAATTTTGCATTGTGTAAATCTCAAAATATAGGCTAAAACATAAAAATAGCAACAATAAAAGTAGGGTTAAAGGTCAATAATGTCAAATCATACTTGACATTACTGGTACTGAGTAAATCTGTATTAGAGAATGACAGTAGTCATTTATTTGAAATGTGAAAACATTATGAGAGAGATTATTATAACACATAAACTCTCATTCACAAATTCTACTGATTGAAGAAGGAGTAAGTGGAACAGGGACAACTTCCAGCAAGCATGTGACAATATACAGTGTGTGTCAGTTTTTCTGTGTAATGTGTGTGTGTGTGTGTGTGTGTGTGTCATTTGCCTCCTGCCTCGGTGCTGGCCGGCCTCTCTCTGGGGCCCATCTGTGTAACCATAGTGATTGAGCAGTCCCCGTCTCTGTGTGTTAATCTAGTCTTCCCTGTGGGCTGCGATGTGTGTGTCCATGTGTGTGTGTTTCTAGTCTTCCCATAGGCAACGGCACACAGGTTGGTGATGCGTTCATTATAAGAGCTGAGTAATTTCCCTTAAACTGTAGCTGACTAACACCCACTGTCTGGAGGATACTTTAGAGTGGTGTGTATGCTGGTCTGTGCTTGTGTTGGTGTGTGTGTGTGTGTGCGGTTATTGGTAGATCTGCGACACTTGTCAGGGGTGTGTGGAGAGAGCAGGGTGACATGCACAGGACAGCTGCTAGTTAAATTGAGCCCGAACAATGTGACATGTAAACACACACACACACACACACACACACACACACACACACACACACACACACACACACACACACACACACACACTATCTGATCAACAGCAGAATGAGGATTCAACACAAAGTATTCCCTCTGTGTCAGAGTGCGAGCAGGAGGAGGCAACTTTGTGAAAGCTGTGGCAGTACATTAGAGGGCAAAATGAAGGGTGGAAAAGAGAGGGGAGAAGGACAGGAGTGTGTGTGTCATGTTTAATGAGCAGGTCCATCTCTGCTACTAACTCTTTCCCGAAGGCTGTCTTTAACTCCGAAGATGAGAGGCAGCGTTATTCTTACTAACCCACCTCCAGTCTACTTAACTATGACTCAGAAAGGGTTTTACACCTGCAGAGCATCTTCTGAGCCCTCAACTATAGAGAATCTGTGCATAAGATTTCAACAAGGAAGACAATAAGCAATGACTGCTTTTGTCCTTGAACCCGCTGACCAACCTCCTCTTTCCTCCTCCTTCACTCCATTTGCAGTTCCTCTCAAACTCTTTATCTGCTTTACTTTTGTGCTTTCATACACCTTTCCCCCGAAGCCCCCCTCACCTCCCTCCTCCCCAGAGGTCTGCAACTGGGAAATGATGGACAGATCTGCCGGTCTTGGGGTACCACACCATCAGATTGGTATGCCAGTGATATCAAGGCTGTCAGACAAAACGCATTCCCAACCCTTCCTTATTTACATCCAATTACACATGCACATGAGTGTTTGTGCATGTATTAGCTGAAATGTGCCTGCATGTATGTGCACAGACTGACATACAGCCTGATGTACAAGCAGGAACATGATGTCTCTCTCTCTTACACAAACACACACAGAAAACGTCCCTGTGCGTGTTAATGTGTCTGGATAAGTTTCTTTGACAGGTTGCAGTACTAGCAACTATGTCTGAGACAAATCATAACTCTGCATGCCAGTTCCTTCAGTCAAAAACTAATAAGAGATTCAGAGAGTGAGATGGCTAGGGAGAGGGGAAGAGAGCGGAGAGAGAAATCAAGGCAATAAAAAGGGAGCCGAAGAAAAAGATATATATATAAAAAAGAAAGAAAACAGAGAGAATAGCATTTATCATCCATGTTGTGAAAGTTGACATAAGCTCTGCAGAAAGTCTGTTCAGCTGGTCACAAGAGGCCCAGCAGGGTGCAAAAAAGCCGGCTGGAGGAGCTGCTCGACAAATCAGTCATCCTTGGACCACAGGGATGAGACCTGAGTGGCGTAAGGACCTGAGAGGTGGCCTGCAAAATGCCTGACATATCAATCATCCGAGTCCTGTGGGACGCAAGCTATACAGGGAGACACAGGTGGATGAGAGGCATGGGCTGGCAGGTTCAGTACACACGAAGAGGTTGCCAAAAACTGCCTGACCCATAAGTCAGACAGGGAATGTAAAGCTGAACACTTAAACTTGAACTGAAGCTGAAACGTTTACATACAAACTGACAGACAGAGACACCCAGGACACAGAAAATGAAGATAAAAAGTCTGACAGATATCCATCTAGATTTTAAGATATACACTCAAACACAAATATAATATCAAACAAATGCAAGTTGGTCTACATAAGCACATATAAAATGCAACAGGCAGGAAGCCATATGCTTCTGGGCTCTTCTTAGACAGTGCACCCGAGGGAAATTAAACAATATCAGTAATGTCTCTTCCTGTTCCCAATCATACTCCCATGACTCGATGTAAGAGTTTTAATATGGTTGTGCATTTATGAGTGCGGAAAAAAAAGAGAGAGGGAGGAAAGAGAGACACAGAGAAACTATCTGAGGATGAATGTATACTCTGTGAGTATATATGAATATGTATTGTACTAACAGATGGGCTGGCCGCTGTGTCAGGGGGTGCACGCCATGATTTGACGATGAGAAGCATATATTTAAATGAATATGAATTTGCATACCACTGACACATCCAGACCAATGTATTAGTGTGTCTGTCCCAAGCTGACAAGCAGAGCATCTGTTTGAAAAACTGAAGAGATAAAAAGAATCGCAATTGCTTGAAGTGTTCTTCCCTCAGTTTCTCGTTCGTTTCTTTCATGGGTCACAAACTTGAACTATTCGAACAGTTGGGAGTTGTGGGATGTTGCGCCACAGTAGCAGATTTCCTGCTTGGAGGTTTTTTGAGAGGTACTTACCAAGAAATAAAACAGATGAATAACACTGACTGAAAGAGCAAGACGCTGTATCTGATTTTCAGGCACACCTGTTGAAATTATCTTGTTCATACAAGCGAACGGCCTCATTAATTTATTTGCCACTTTCCCATTTTAATGTGGAAAATGGAGGGAGGGATAGTTTGAGGGATTACAGCTCAATAACAGACTGGCATTATGGCTCCCTGTCCTCCACTCTCACAGGGATTAGCTAGGCGGGGAGAACCCCACGTTAGCATTGTAGCTTAATAAAATGGCCATCATATAGAGAGACATTTAGGAGCAATGAATACCAATGAGTGACTACAGAACACATTCAGCAAACTGGTAAATGAAAGCCATGCATCACAGTGACGGAGTATAATCCATCTGTTGGCTGACTGGAGCTCAGCTGGAGCTCAACATGTTGGCTTCCTCGCAGTGAGACACATCTTACTGAGTGGCTTGGAGAGGAGGACCATTTTGTGGTTCACAGTCGAAAAGGAAATTGTGGAAGCTGAACGGTTTTGTACTGCAGTTGTAAATAGACAGCGCTAAAACATACTGTTTAACTTTGTAATAGAGCTGTAACTAACAATTATTTGCATTATCAATTAATCTGACATTTTTTTGATTAATCAATGAAATGCATTTATAATATATAAAATGTCATAGAGTGATTAAAAATGTCACAGTTTCCCAGAGCCCAAGTTAAAGTTTTCAAATTGCAAAATCAGTGTGATAAATACGGGGGTCTCGGACCTCTTAATTAACTCCTAGGACCCTGTGAAAACCCCAAAATAAAAATTTCAGTGGGTCTCAAAAATGAAGCCAACTATTTTCTATTATTCAATACTGCAAAGTTTATTTTCAAGTTGAAATGGTGACAGATGATGGCAGCTATATTGGTTACAGTATGGATAGCAACCATGTAGCTGTGCCAACTATAAATATAGGCTAATAATTAAATTTAAAATCTGCGGTTCTGCTCCTCCTCTGCATATCTGAAAAGCTTCATTTATGCTTTTTATAAAACAGTTGCCTATTTACAAATCCAGCAGACACGGAGCAACATTACATTCATCAGGTGGATACAAACCAAATGAATGCTAAGTCCAGTATTCACTCTCCCTTTAGCTTCTCCACTAACTCCTGAGGGAAATATCTGGCTCTTAAGCTGCTAAATGCTCCTCTGTGTTCACCAACAGTCTGTCTGCTGTTTGGTGCTGTGCAGGTAGCATAGAGTCGATTAATTGGAAATGAAACTATGAAAACAGTCAGAGTGAACCAAAACAGTGAAGTTGTGTGCTGGACAACTAAAACAACGAGCTAAAAGTCAATATAAAGCTCCTAAAGCTGAGGGGAACTGCAGAGTCTGGTGATAATTCTCTGTGGGTTCATCACTATGAGCAACCCTGTTCATATACAAGAAGTCATGTGATCCAAACTCCAATTAACATAAATTAGTCCATATGCCCGTATTGCCCAGAAGCTAGCCTGAGCCTGTTTGATTACGGGTGCTGGTACAGGTTTGTGTTACAGGTCTTATATTAATGGGATGAATTGATTTAGAGAGAATAACAGGTAGGGTTAGAGTCAGTTCCAGAACAAAGACTTAAGACAATAATAAGATGGGTAACAGCACTGGACCTGAAAGATATTTAATTTAGAATGATAAAAAATCAGCAAATCCTCACATTTGAAAAGCTAGAACTACCTAATATTTGGCATTTTGCTTGACTAATGGTTTAAATGATTAATTGGGTATCAAAATTGTTATCAATGAATTTTCTGCCGATTGATTGAGCAATTAAAAAAGAAACACTAAAACAGATTTTGTAGTCATTGTGTATGCGCAACACGAAAAGGTAAGTCTTTTCATATTCCAGAGGCAGAATTGCTGCTGATGTGAGACAGAGGAGAAAGGCAGATGGAGGGACAGGAGGAGAGAAAGAGAGGGGGACCATGATGAGTGTGGTTCAGCTGTGTTAATAGTTCTGCCCTGGCCGGCCATCTCTCCCCGCCATGCCAAGCCTCAATGATTTATGGGCTATTTGGAGATAGCTTGGCTACTGAATGTACACAATCCCTCACATGCAGCTGAGAGAGAGAGAAAGGCTCGAGGTATAGGGGGGAGATAGCTCGGGCGTGGATCATTCCTCACACAACCCATGAGAGTGAAAAAGAGAAAACAGAGGGGAATTCAATGGGTGGGAATGAGGGCAGGCAGGAGGGCGAAGTGACCAGAAGAAGGAGGAGAATTGAGGAGGAGTGGTGATGAATGCAGGGAGGTGAAAAGTGTCGGAGCAGAGAAACAGATGAGACAGAGGGCTGGATAAGAGAAAAACTCAGTAAGAAAGTAGAAGGGTGTGAGGGAAGGAATGAAGACGAGCGAGGAAGGGGAGATGAACAGAAGGATAAGAGGAGGCCAGCACTTTGATCTGGGGCACAGAGCATTGGTATTCACCTTCAACACTGCAGAGGGAACCTCTCTCTCTCCCATACTCCTCCTCTGTCGATCACTTCATTCTACCTTTTCAGTTTTCTATCACTACACCCTCTTCTATCCTTATCGGTATTTATGAGGACACAGACACACAACTGTTTTTTCATTTCTCATCTGCTATTTATAACCACACCCCGCTATAAGTTTTAAGTGAATTCCTGATATTTTGCAGTAAAATGTAAATCAATGTGTGTTTCCATAACTAGCTTTATGAGAATGTATTCAAGATCATGTGACAAAATGACACCAGAAACTCTGATCAATCGTGGCATTTACATCTAAAAAGGCTTTTTTTTAATGAGTGAATTTGTCTCTACTGATCCATGTGCTTTCTCATTAAAAAGAAAAAAAAAAAGCCATTTTAGATGGATCCCAGCAGAAATGCCACGATCCATATGGTGAGAGAGAGGGCGGTTGACATGCAACAAGGGTCCCTGTCTGTATTTTTTGGGGGGCTTTCTGGTGGAGTGGGGGTATGTGACATTGATTTGCAGCATGACTTGAAAGCTTTGTCTACAGCAGAAGAAGAAGCAGGTACTGTAATGTCAAGATGTGTTCGAAAAATCTGTTTCCGTCAGCCTTGATGGGATATTCTGTTTTCATACCAACTTTTCCAAGCATAAAACCTTTATAGTGATGTGGCTGCCTTTTTTAAATCTCTGATATCACTTTACTTTTTAAGACATTTTGGAAAATGCACATAAAAACAGGTGGCTGGGATTGTCCCTAGTATATGTATTATATGCTAAATATAACATTCCAGGGTCTACGGGAAATCAATCTAGTCACTGAATCTTCTGGCTGTTTGTCTGCCTTACCTGTCTCTCTCTTTCTCTCTGTCGGTGTGTCACTGCCTCCAAAATACCTGTTCCTTCCTCAGTCTAGCAATTACATGAACAATTTAAGTTGTGCCTCAGTTGTCTTTCATCCTCCATTTCCCTTTTGCGGAACACTTTCATTCGAGCTCCGGCTCATCTAAACACACCTTCAACTCTTCACTTCTTTGTCACTTCTTGAAACAATAACGCTTCTTCAGTACCGCCATCTTACCTCCACTTCTCCACCTCTTTGTCCTCTGCCTTGCTTTACAATTGATTTAACCTCTTTATTTTCCTTCCTGTTTCCTTTATTGTCCGTTGGTTCATTTTTTGTAGATGGTATATGAAACGTTCATGCTTTTGGTCTTCAAACAATATGTTTTTATACTGCCCATTGAATTATGCTGATTACCACACATAACAAAATTCATCAAGGATGCAGGTGTTTAACTGCATAACTGGTGTATTTCATGTACTTCAAGGCAGGATTCAATTGTCTTTCATTTCAGTTAAAGAATCAGTTGCAGCCCTCTCCTTCTGCTCTATCATCATGCCCAGCTGCTCTCAGTCAGCCCATCAAATACACTGCATGAAGAGGCTTACTGACTGTTCTCCAGCCAAGAGTTTGACAAAATATCAACAACAAAGCCCCAGAATAAATAAAGAAAACTGACCACAACACTGGGCAGAAAGAGCCTGGCCACCACATATTCTCCACTAAATGAAGCAGGATTTCCTTTTCATGGTCTCCTGGCCGACTTCTGATGGCCGCCACTTCCTGGCTTATCCTCTGCTGTGCTCTACTGCCAGATTCCCCTTCGAACAGCCAAGCAGTAATGGCACATAATGAGAGAGCCACTAACCTGGTTATAACCCTAAACGGGGAGCCGCCAAGGTGGGACACCTGTCATTTATTCATGTGTGTAGGTTAGTATGAGACTGCAAGCATGTCTGAAAGAGGATTTAAGACCTCATGGATCACAAAATGTCTTGCTCCTTAGTCAGTCACACATACTACAGTATACACACACATCATGCGCACACCAGAGAGGAGATAAAGGGGATTTTACTTCTTTGATCAGAGCCAATTAAAATGTAGGGTTAACATCATGTAGCATTGTCTAGGAACTCATGTATGTAAGAAGATTCCCATTAACACTCTTAACACTTTTTTTTTTGACATTTAATTATACACTGCAAGACTCAGGCGTTTTCAGCGGTTGCTAACAGTGAGAAACAATATCAGCTTGCAAGTGCAGTAAAAAGATGAAATGTAATGTGGCCAGAGGGTGCCAGAAACATCATTAACATTTAGCTACAGTGCATTTACACTGTAGCTAACTCAACAATGGACCTCTGGCCTCTGAGATAAAATTACACTCCTGTACACTCCTTGTAAACACTTAAGACTTGATGATAATGGCTTGACTGAACAAATCAGACAAATAACTGCAGGTCTTTCTTTCCTGCTGATAGCCTAATGTTCAAGCTGAATTGGCATTTCGTTATCAGTCTAAGATTGGCTTCTCGTTAGCCATTTTCTGTTGGAGTTGGGAGTTATTTTGCTCAAACTAATATCTGTGAAAGCTGTGTCCGTCCACTCCTTGACATTTTCAGTCCACACAAGAGCTACATTAGTTGTGGATATAGGAGCAGTTAACTTGCTCTTCATCAAACTGATCAAAGTCTCATATTATTTGTTACATGTTGAGCAATTTCTGGAAAACTATTTAGTATTTCATTTTTGTGCATTCAAAATCATGCTGCCGTCAAGGAAGGACTATCAGCCTTTTTCACTTAATCCTCCATCAATGTGATCAAGGCAAAAAGAACTATAAGCACTGAATCCGTGCATCCCCATATCCTCAAGTACCAGAGGGACCAAATGATGAATTAAACCTTTTCCCAAAAACCTGTAGGGAAAACACCAAAAACACAATTCTTCTGAAGAAACGCATTCAATGTACAGCAAAAGTGATTTGCTCAACAAAATTTGAGATGTGGGTGGCGGTTTAAACATCTGGAAGCAGCCCAGAGAATTACAAAAATATGCACAATCTGTCAGACCTGTAATTGATTGAATCAGGCTCACCGGCGTAGAGGTACCACAGTGTATGAGAGTTGCTACTCAGCAGCTGTAGATGAGTGGGATGCGCGAATAACTTGGTGTCACATTATGTGATAAACAAACAATTTATAATAAAATGTATTATCTATATTTACCACTAGAATAACACTTAATTCTCTTCTCTTCACACGTACTGTATGCCAGTGGGCTTATGTGCGTGCTTATGTTTTATGTTACAGAGATTGATGGAGTTGAAGGCCAGTGGGTTGCACTGTTGTGTGGGTGTAAAGCCAGCAGCCCTCTGTCAGCCTGTCAGAAAACTGAGGCATGCCAGCAGCTGTGTGTGTGTGTGTGTGTGTCACCTTCTGTGTATGTGTGTGTGCATTAGCGAGTGTATATTTGTGTGCAAGCATAGTATGTGAGTGCTGGTGTGTGTGTGTTTGACATGGGGACAGCCTGGTCCACTGCCAACAGCTCAGCATGAGCCAAGTTTCCTCTCGATGTGACACCTGCTGGCCACGGGCAAGAACAGGACACACTGGGGACGGCCCTGATGGATGGTGGCAACTAGGTGTGTGTGTGTGTGTGTGTGTGTGTGTATGTTTGTTTGTGTTTGTGTGTGGCCATTTGTGTAAAGACAAATCTATCACACATGTACAGCTTCACACTGTGAATTTATGAATGTTTAAGCAGACATCTGTGTGTGTGTGTGTGTGTGTGTGTGAGCGATGAGCATGTTGGATCCCAAAGAATTAACAGGCTCCTTTGGTACGGGACTGAAAAAGAGAGAGAGAGAGGGAAGCCCCAGGCACTTTAACTGCTGCCTCACAGATAAGCGAGCCTAAATCTGCAGCCTTTTATGCTTTCACCTGTCCATCCATCTCCAGCACACACACCCTGGTCTCTAAACTTCTATCTAAAGCTCACCCTGCTTTCCTCATAAATATCTTTGTTTCTTGAGTTTCCTCATTTCATTTTCAAATCTCATCAAACCCTTCCTAACCTCACTTACTCTGTGCTGAGAGGTGCCTTCTTTTTATTCCTATTTAATGCCTCCCTTCTCTTATTCATCTAGTAATTTCCCAATATCAGTCAATATTTCCCCTCCCTCCTTCATCATTTCTCCATTTCCCTCCTCTCTCTTTCTTCTCTTGTGTTTTTTTTTTTTTTTTGCTTCTCTTGTCTCAAAGCTTGGCCATTGTTTTCATTCTCTGTGCTAATCTGCTAGCAGCAGACATTGCTGCACAGACACATCAGCGTGCAAGCTCACATATGCAGATCCACACACAAGCGTCCAGACACATACACACACACACACACACACATACACACACAAAGAGCACAGAGTGCATCAGCCCCAGACATAAGGGTTTAAACAGCGGCTAATCCTCTAGCACAGTGTTTCTGTCTTCCACAGGGTATTGGGCCTGGTGCCATCCATCCAGATCAGTGTGTATTTACCTCCCATCCACTCCCCTTCCATACACACAAACACAAACACACACAGCAGCCCTGTCACAAATACCACAACACCACTCCATGTGCGAGAGAATCAGAGGTCTGAGAAGGGCAACGTGAAAGACAAAAAGCATTAATAACATTTAAAAATGCGGGAATATTAAATATGCACTTTAGCATATGAATAAGGAAGACAATGTGAGCAGTGCTGTTAGTTTGGGAACAGATTTGATGATACAGCGTGGTTACAAATAGGAAAACAGGATACAACAATGTGACACTATGTGGTTGATGGGACTGTAAGAAACCAGATGAAAACCTTGTGCCGACATTGAGCATGAGGGGCTTAAAGTAGCTTTCGACAAGCCTCTGACTCACGGAGAAAGAGGAGAGGAGAACAGAAAACTGATGAGAGAGAGAGAGAGAGGGAGAGAGAGAGAGAGAGAGAGAGTGAATGGAGTAAATATGGGTCTTTTGAGTTTGGGCCAGGCAGACAGATTGGCTCCGCATCAGAAACACAACACATGAAAAGAGGAAATCTGGGCGATTTCTCCATTTGCCATGGAGGAGGCCTGCACAAATGAAACTATCATCCATGTTCACCCCTACGAGCCCCGCTCTCCATCGCCTTACAGGAATCCTCCGTCCCTCCGTCCCTCCCTCTGTCTGTCTGACTTTAACTCAAGCTCATCATGTCTCCGTCCATCCTCTCCACCTCTAACTCTGTTGTATCTCGGGCGCCTCTCTCGCCAGCAGTGCCTCTGTCACACCTTTTCTCCACTCCATATGTTAATCTGTTTCTCTCTATTTCATTACCACTATCTCAGAGTTTTTCTCTCTCCCTCTAGCACCGATTCCTTCACTCGGCTCTATTCGTGGGAGAATGAGGTGCTTTAATGAGTCTGTTCTTTCGTCCTCATTAGAGGGTGGACAATGATTGATGCAGGGAGGAGGTGAGAGCATGCAGACTGAGAGACTGTGTGCACATGCAAACACAAGCACACACACAAATGTGCACAATCAACACCTTGACCAGATTTGTTGTGTGTGTGTGTGTGTGTGTGTGTGTGTGTGTGTGTGTGTGCGTGTGTGCGTGTGTTTGTGGTACTTCAGTGTAGATGCCTGCCTCACTACATCTGAGAGAGATGGCCACTTTGCCAAGGCCTGATGGGAAGAACAGTTGGTAATGATCAATTGGCAAACACATATGTGAGTGTGTATGCGCGTGTGTGTGTGTGTACATAAGTAAGCAGCAGTGCCTGTGGAGGCAGAATAGCTTTGTCTGGCCCCCTTTGGCTTCCATAGAGGTTTTGGGCTGTCCCATTTGAGCAGGAAGTGTAATCCCCCCCCCACACAACACAAAATACAGAGACATTAAACTCTGTAAATCTACTGTAAGAGGGAGTGATAGGACTGCCACCGGGAAAGAAAAATGTGTGAAGAAATTCCAAATTAGTTTGAGATTTCACATTCTCATCACACACACACACACACACACTCGCACGCACATTTTTGATGAGCCAATCAGCATCAGGCCTCTCTGGGTGAAGAGGTAATTACAAAGTGCTAATTAGATGTCATTATTGTTAGCCCTGATGAAGGAGAGAAAGTGGAGGGAAGGAGGGCAGATGACAAAACCAAAGACCTCAGCACACGACAGTTCATGATAGGGAAGCCTGAGTATATTAGCCACATGGGACACTGTGTTCTGTATATCTGATAGTAAAGCTAATCAGAAAATGAAAGATGATAATCCAAAAAGCCCAAATGGATTTGGATAGATACTTGAAATAATAAAAATTATGAAAAGACTTTTTTGTATGTAATGTAACTCAAGGTCCACTTGCTGGCTTTTTCCGGAGCAAGATTTTTTTTTTGTCTAAATTATTATTTTTTTTGTCAAAAGATATTTCTAATGAAAGATATTTTACAGTTAAACAATAACTTTTACTTTCAAACATGAGAATAACAACAGTAAATGTCATTGAAATTTGAATAAGAATATACATAAAATGCTGCTGATTTTGTGATATTGTCTGGTAATATCAGACTGCAGACGTATCAGCCGGGCTCTAGTTTTGAGTTTACAGACAATCAAATGTACAGTAATGGGTAAATGGGGAAGGGACAACATTAAATCAGAACAGAAAGAGGGTAGTCAAGACACTGTTACAAGCGTAAACACAGATGGCATCTAAATAAATGAATTATCCTACATTTGACCCTGAAATTCACAAATAACTTTACATTCATTTTTCATCTGTTTGAGCATTTGATATCAGAGGAAGCTCTAATAAACAAAATCTGAACTCGGTGGCAGCCAGACGGAGACAGGCAGATGAAACGCAAGAGGAAACATAAAAAGACTGTTTTGCCGTTATCATGCTGTTAAAAAGAGGGCAAGCACTGAAAAAGAGAAGGGGAGAGAAGGTAAGAGAGAGGGGAGGTGAAAGACTGAGAGAGAGAGCGAGGCAGAGAGAGAACTGGGGTTTGAGTTGATCATCAGTCATGGAGATGAGAGGATAGAGGAGGCGACAGGGAGTTTGATGAGTTCATATGAGTCAGGTCCTGGGTGGCCTGGAGTCAGGGATTAACTGTTGTGGAAAAGGCTGAAAGGTCAATATTGATTGACACCTTGGCTTTATAGATGAAGGATCCTAGTTTTGCATGTCCATGATGCAGCACTCCTCGCCTCAAATCTTTAACAAAAGCTTTAAATTGATTTGTTTTCTAACCTTAAATAAGACCTTTGTTTTTTTTTGTTTTTTTTTATCAAACAAGTGAATGTACAACCCTAACCTAAACTCTGAACTCAATACTAATGCAGAACTGTTATACAACCCACAAACCTAACCCGTAATCCCTAAACAGAAATATCCCAGAAGAAGAAGGAAGGTAGTTCAGTGTAGTGTATCATCAGGAATCATGTTTGCCTGTTTGTGGAAAACCATTGCATCAACATTCGTCCTTCTACTTCATCCACCTTCCCCCTGCCCTCTGTTTCCCCATAAACAGGGACAAATGGCATTTTATCTTTCTCTGGTTGTGATAAGTCTGTCACATGAACATATCCTGCTGAAGCCATGTCCTCTGGCCTACAGTTTACAAGCCTTCAGCAGCACAGAATGACAACAGTTGGTGAGAAAAAGCTGCAGCATTTTCTTTTCCTTTTTTTTTTTTTTTTTTTTTACACACTGTGTCTTAATTCATATACTGTATTATCTACTTAAACCAGTTCCAAACGCAGCTCTACAGCCAACATAATGCACAATATGTTACACTCTTCATAATACAAATAAAGTCTATGGAAAGGACTGGAATCACAGGAAGCTGTTTCACCACCCAGCAGCTTGTCTGTGCATGGTAAATTGCACTAAAATGCACAGTTAAATATAATGTGTGTGCTTGTGTGTACACTCCTGCACAGAAGTATAGTGATGTGCAAATGAGTGCTCATTTGAAGGTGAAAAAAAGTGACTGAAACCCTTCAGCCACTGCAATCAATCACTAGAACAGATCAATGGCGTGTGGTTCAGCCCAGCCAGCACTGCAGAAATGAGAGGTGTGGTAGGTGAAGATGTGTGTGTGTGTGTGCATGTATATGATTTGCAGGTAGAGAGTAAGAAGACAGAAAGCAGCTGAATGAGAAAGTGAGAGGAAAGAGAAGGTTAAATGAATTAGATTACAGTGTGATATGACCTCCATATCAGATGACGTGTTCTGCCTCTCCAGATCCATGGAGCTGCAGCATGTGACACACGGATGATTGTTTTAAAAAAGATGGCCACAATGACGATGCAGATTCTCATTAAACTCTGAAAAGGTCTATTGATAAATAGTCACATCTGAAGCATGTGAGGAAAACCATATCTATCCATTTTTCTCTCTTCTCCGTTCGCTCTGCCCTGTCCTCGTTCTGTCTTTCTTCAAACTAAACCTCCAACACACTTTCACGCCCTTTCTCACGCTCTGTGAATAAAGCTCTGTGTCTCTCAGCCTCTCCCATCAGATACTATACTGTAATGTGGTTTAGAGGGCTGTGGTGGTGCAGCACTACTGGAAGTAGACACTCCGGACACCAGTGGAATAGAGAAACGGGCGATTCCTGTGTCCAGCATCCTTTGCACTGACGTCAGATTTCTAATAGGGCTGCTTCTCTTTCTGTTCTTGAACCAAACAGGAAGTGTGATAATATGAGTCCCTTTAAACTAATTCTGACAATAAGTAGTATATTTTCTGCTGTTCACCCTGTTCAGGCTTCTCTGTTGAGCTGTCATCTACTCAGGCATGAATGTGAAAACTGACCTCCCAGGGGTCCCTGTAGGTGACGCACGGAAGCCTAAATGACTGTGTTTTCTGGGTGAGAAAATGGATTGAGAAACCACTGATTATACAGCCTACAGCAGTAGAAAATGTTGGCGAGTGCATTACAAGATAATGCAAAGAACTTGAGAAGACAGCACTGGCATCAATGTTTTCTGAAAGGCTTGCTGTGATTTTTTAGCTGTGGGAAAGAAGTTAAAATAAATCTTTTTGGTACAAATTGATTTTACTTCCTAATATGTGCACCTCATTATTTTTGTAAAAAAAAACCCAAGACTTTATTTATGTTTAGTTTGAATATTAATAAATAGTAGATGAAAATGAGATTTAAAAAAATCTATGATCTATGAATATGGATTTTTAAAATGCAATTTGCAATACAGGCACTCAATGGAGCTCTTGTGCAAAACCAGCAGCTCGTTTGCATTTTCTTTCTTTTATTTTCTTCACTTTCTATAAATGGAACATTTTCTGATCCCTTCCAATCGCAGGAGGACCTTGTTAAATGATACACTATGTGAACAACAGCGTCTTGCTGCTTGCAGCAGGAAGTACAGTAGCTGTGTGGAGACATAAAACCAGAGTGAAAATTGGTTTAAACCTACAGGTGTTTGTTCCTTTTAAAAGAAAATTCATGAACAAGTCTGTCAAAGTTCTTGCACAGCGGAAAGTGCTATTGATAGGTGCATATGATCAAAAACTCTTGAGTGTAAAATATTAATGTTATGAATATATTTTTACCTTTTGAAAATTAATAGAAACTCAGATGAACTTTACTTGATATCCGAGGAGTGATTTGCAGGATTTGATGTCTTTTTTCCAAAACATTAAAACAGTAAAACTATATAAAAACTGAAAACAAAGAGCCTTATCAATATGTAAGAGACTTCACTGTTAAACTAGAATGACCCTGAAATGCACCAACATTCAAAAGAATCAGATAATGGGGAGATAAACAGTTGCTTTCCCAGTGGTGGGGATATTGAATTACAACAAAAAGTCATCCTTGGACAAGAATTCCAGAGACGGTTTTTAATATCCATACCCCGCGGATATAATTAAGAGAATAAACAATATCAAGGTCAGAAGATGCATGTGAGAAGACACACAAGTTAGGGGTCTTGTTGGAAGGAGAGTCCAGTAAAGTTCATGGATTAGAGCTGTTGTAACAAAAATGGCTCCAGAACTCATCCCCCATAGTGAATTACAGTCTACCCTTCAGTACAAGAAAATACACTGCAGAGGACACAAATACATGGGAACACACACACACACACACACACACACACACACACACACACACACGCACACACACACACACATTGGGGAAGTGAAGGAGTGTGTGTAGCTGGTGAAGAGCCTGGTCGGTCAGAGGAAGCCATGAGCTAGAGATGAACCAATGCACTGCATTTCTTCCAGTGAGAGATCTACCACTTGGCAAGACAGTCACTGAGGTGCATTAGATGGCAGAGGGATGGGCTGACTAAATGAATGTTGTATTGATCTTTGGTTGGGTGTTTTTTTTCAGTGCAGTCAGCCAGGTGTGAAGTGTATGAGAAGAGAGAGACAAAGGTGTTAACAGGCCACCGCGGAGGAACAAATGAGTGCGATTAAATAGACTGAACGGATGCAAGCGAGATGCAGGCTGTTGGACTGAAGCGGCCCAGTTCTGGTGTCAGCATTATAACGTACTGTACATAAGGAAATCATCAACAACCACAATTAATTGTACCTCTGCTTTGTGACAAGCCTTAAAACATAGCATTAATCTAAAAATATCAGTCCTGGTCAAAATTGTCAATAGACACAACATGGGTGTCAACATAATACTTAACATATTAACATCTTGACATAATTCTTCTGACATATCATGATTGTCTGGTGAAAACCATGTATGTCCTGGTTTTGTGAAATTTTAAGCTCTGAGAGAAGATGAAGGGAGACTGTCCTTATCAGAAAAACAACAGCATTAGTTGTTTGTATGTTTTAATAATGTGTCAAATGACTGCATGTTTGTGAAAGGGGTTCGCTCACCCAACTCTGCAGTTCCTCTGAGCTCTACAGAGCGTTTTAGCATCTTTAAGCTCATTGGCCATATCAACATTATGCTGTGATAATACAGTATGTCAATGTTCTGGTTACTTGTTCTGCTGCCCCCAAGTGGCCAACAATCAGTTGATACTGCTTTAAACACTTAAAATGCCCCATGCCCCATTCCCTGACAAGCGACCCTTTGTGGTTGTATGCATAATGACAGTTCTCTCTCTCTGAAGTAAAGTAAAGGTGGAAGTAGTGTGATGTTGTCAGGATTCTGCAAGATCCCTTTGGGAGGAGGTCTGGGTGGGTGTACAAAGTCTCTGACTCTGACCGTGATCCTGTCTCCTACACACTCGACACTGGTTTCTTCTAATCATGACCGACCACGATCTTGTCCTAACCGTAATTAAGTAGTTTAGTTTCCTAAACTTAACTGAAGAGGTGTCAGAAAAGGCTCTTATGAATTCTTTTTGTAATGGTCATATGAGTAATTTTGGAAGGCACTCACGAATTATACTGTCCTCTTGACAGGGGCACCAGAAAACGCTCCGACGGGTAAATTGGGAAATCAATGACAAACAACCTACTTTGATATTTTGGTATGATGACTTGTTGCTTAAAGGATTACCTGAGAGATTTCTCCTACCTGGGCTCATAAACCTCTTTCAAAACCCATTGAATTATGTCAAAAATGTGTTAAATAAGAGTTTTTCTTAGCTCCCGAAAGGTTGACATTTTCAAAATGCATGGTTTTCAAATATTCCGATTTTCACTTGTGAGTCTTGTTTGTGATCTAAGGATGGTCCCCCAGAGGAATGAGTCAATGGTAATATTAGCAGTCAAGATAGAACACGTTTCCATAGCCTAACTTTCTCCTGCTTTCCAAAGGGTTTCTTGGCCTGCCATTCTATCTGTGGAAGAGACACCCAATATCGATCTGGCTCTGACACATCACCGATGACTCACTGAAGGGGGAGAGAGAAAGGGAATTTGTGTGTCAGTGTGTGTGTGTGTGTGTGTGTGTGTGTGTGTGTAAGAGAGAGTGAGGGACAGAAAAAGATGTGGGTCTTCACAGTGATCCCTGCAATCCTACGATGTCCTTCAAAGAGAAGTCAGTGGGGACGATTTCTCCAGCTCTTTTTCTTTCTTTCATGGTACAGTTTGAAGTTAACAGCATGTTCAAGCCAGAAGACCATGTAGAATCACAAGTAGACTCGGGGCTGGTTAACACATGTGCATGCACATTTTCCATAGAGCCTAAACTCTGTCTCAATGTCTTATTTTCTGCATAAGGTCTCTCTGTCTCTGCTTAGATGTAGCGTAGAAGCTCTTCCTCACCCTGTTTTCCTCATGGTTTTCTCTATTTTTTTCTCTTGTTGTGCCTTTGTGCCTCCTCTTCGTCACCTCTTGTACTCACTGTCTATGTCTGTAGCACCACTCCTTCCTGGTTTGAAGGAGATGACTGGCTGCGGTGTACAAATTAGGTCCAAGCTTGCCTCGCTTTGTGTGCGATTGCGAGGCCAGTGGCATGGTTGAAAGCTGGACCTCAACACATTAGATGAGTCATTACGCCAGGGAGAGCGAGGGAGCAAAGGGGAGGAAGAGGACAGAAAGAAGGTTGACTCAAAAAAACCCCAAAAAACATTCCACTATTCTACTGGCATGAAAGAAAAACTGACTATTTTTGAAGATCTACTTGGACTTGTATTTATATAAAAAGATGTTGAAAGTGAAAAGCACAAATATCTGTTTTTGGTAATACTGAGTAATGAACATTTCTCTTAAAAAATGGTTATTTGCACAGTATCCGGGAATGAAAAGCTTTCAGCAAGACAAGAGAAACAGGGAGGAAGGGGGAATTAGAAAGAGAATGAATGGAGCAAAGAAATTGAAAATGAGGATAAAAAAAAAAGAAATGTGATGAAAAACGAAAGCAGAAAAAAAAGGCCAGAAGATGTTATTTGGACAGAGAAGGGAGAGAGAGAAACAAAGAAGGAGAGAAAATATCTGCGGCAGACACTTTATTCTCTCTCGGTTTAACAATGCAAAGTAGTGTTCCAGAGCAAATCACAGACAGCCTATGCATACTAATATATTAATACTCCAGTCATTACTGCTACCATCAGCACAATGGTAAATATTCCCCTAATTGCATATCAGATATAACACTACAGCTTTATATTGTTTATGTGTGCCTTTGTGTGGGAATGTTTGTGTATTTATCCATATTTGTGTGACTGTGTGGGGGGAATGTATGAAGTTAATTGGCTGCCACAGATAACAAAGCAGTGTCACGTTCCATTGCTCTGCTCTCTGCTGGGTTTGAACATGTTTTAAATGAAATTCAAGAAAATAAAAATAAATTACCATGATGATTGTAATAACAACATCATTTGGCTGAATGCATTGTGCTGAAACGATTAGTTCATTCATCAATTAGTCAGTCGACAGAAAATGAATTGCTATTAGCTGTTTCTAGTTCCTGAAATGGAAGGATCTGCTTCCTTTCTCTGTTTTATACGATTGTAAATAACAGAAAATTTGAATGTCTTTGGGTGATGGACAATTGGTTGGACAAAATAAGGAATTTGAAGGAATTACCCCAAGCCCATATCATCTTGCGGTTGGGGTAATTGTGATTCGCTGATGGCATTTTTCACCATTTTCTAATATTTTACAGACTACACAATTAATCAATAAGTCAACAAGAGTAAGAGTCTACAGTCATGTTAGCAGCTCTTATGCACAGCTGTGCTCTGAGCTAAATGCTAACATCAGCATGCTAACATGCTCACAATGACAATGTTAACAAGCTGATGTTTAGCAGTTATAATGTTTACAATGTTCACCATTTTAGTTTTGAGTTTGTCGATTTGTTAATTAAGACTAAACACAAAATACAGCAGAGGCTGATGGGAATGTTGTTAGTTTTGTAGGTATTTGGTCATAAACCAAAGTATTGGAAAAATTAAACATTTGACCTAATGATGGTGCTAGATGAAAAGTTAAATGATCGCCAAAGTGATTACAATTCATTCTGAGGTGGGCATGAATGTATGAACCAAATTTAATGGCAATCCATCCAACAGTTGTCTAGATATTTCACTCAAAACTACAAATATGAACCACAAATATGGTGGCGCTAAAGAAAAAGTCTGGGGATCATCAAAGTCATCGTCAGTACCAAATTTCGTGCCAATCCATCCAGTAGATGTTGTAATGTGAAAATGGGCTTCCCCATTTTTGTTGTAATTACCTTGTATTTTATTAGTACTTTTAATGTTTATTGGTTTGTCTTGTTTTATTTGTCAGTAATGATTTACTGTAAGATGCATTATGGTGTTTATGCATTGGAAAAATCAATAAAAAAACTTGAATTACAAAAGGCTATTTATCAATAAACAGTATAATTTGTGGAAGTATCTTGCATAATGCTGCTTACATAGCTGAAGATGCATTCAACTTTTGTTTACACTTTACAAACCGATGAGTGCTCCTTCACTGTGGGCTGAGTTGACGTTGGGGTGACAGCAACAAACCAAACACCATAAAATCCGGGAACAATACTGTGAATCTGAATAAATGAGAGGAACAAACATAATGTCTGTTCCCCCTCACCAAACACTTTTCTCAACCATCCAGCCTTGTTTTCATTCATGAATATTACATAGCCTGTGATTGGCTGCCAGATCATTACACTGATGAGTGAGAGCAGGCCATCTGGTGGCGGTGAGAGGGTTATCACGACTCACTAGCACTAAGCAGCCCACACTTGTGAACAGGTTTGCTAAGAGAACAATGTGTTTCTGTGTCTGTGTGTGCAGCTGTGTGCACCCAGCTGTGTTTGAATGCGTGTGTAAGTACAGTAGAGATGAGATAAGAAAGTCCCCAGCTTCCCAAATACAGAGAGTGTGCAGCAAAAGCCCCCTCCAGAAACACAATCTCTGGGGTAGCGCTGGCTCTCCAGAGGGGAGGCAGGCGGGCATGCAGGCTGTGTGAGGTATCTACCCAGTGGGAGAGAACTCGTGACAGGCTGCTTGCGGCGGCATCCTGGCCCCCTTTCCTGGAACTCACTGCTCACACAGGTGTTGGGCTCAGGTGGGCGAGAGAAGAGGAAACTTGGCAGGCAGGTAGAGCAGAAGAAGAAGTGAGGGCAGGATCGTGGGCGGCGGAGAGAGAGAGAAGGAATGAGGGAAGAAATGGAGTAAATGAGGAAAAGGAAGAATCGGGTAGGGTTGGACTGAAAACTATAGGCACTTTTTCTGCTTACATAAGTCACCTTACACTGAAGGGTTAAAAAAAATGCCTCGCTTTCTTCAGCTTCCTCCCTAGCTCTTGCTTCTTTTTCTGCACTCTAAAACAAGCCTATATGCATCTCTGGGGAACACATGTGAATGAGGAGAGCTGAGAGGTACTCAGCATCTGTCCTGCTTTTACATCCCGCACACACACACACACGCACACACAAACACACACACACACACACACACACACACACACACACACACACACACACACACACACACACATACAAAGACACAACACACTCATTCACTATTTAAGGAATACAAGTCACTACAGAGGAAAAAAAAGGAGACCAAGCCCCTTAGCGGTGTCCATTCTGATTTTTCACAACACTCCCACACCAGGCTGCCATCTTATGTATTATTAGCTTGTGCCCCTCCCTAAAGGCCATGTTCGCCTGTGTTCACTTGACCATCGCCCGGTCAATGTGTTCCTAATTGAGCCTGAAATGGAAATGGTGATACTGCACGTGCTTAGTGCGAGGCAAGCAATCCTGTGTGGAAAAACAAGATGGTGTTTGTTGACACAGCATCAATACTAGAAACCCCCTTTGGTGAAAGCCATATCACTAAGTGGGAAACACAATAATCATATCCCCTCCCATGATAATTTACCCCGTGGGCAGCTTTAGCACTATTAAATGAAGAGTAATCAGCCTGACTTGTAAAATGATCAGTGTTTATGAGCATTTACACAAAAACCACTGGAGACATCAGTCAGTTAGCTAAATCACACCAGTGCACAACAGCGCTGAGCCTGGAAACACAGCTGAACATCTTATACCCATGTATCAGTAACTGCTAATTGAATATACGGTGGACTGGTTACCCAGCACCACCTGGGAGCCACCGTTAATCTTTCAGTCACTCTAACAACTTTCCAATGTTTTAAAATCTTTATTACTCGGGTTTGTGACAGTGAGATTAAATCCCCCTCTAAGTGGAGACCAGTTAAGACGGTCTGATGTGAGAGTGTATCCTGATGATTTCCACAGAGCCCTGAGGCAGGCCACCTAATCTACAAAGCCTCAACACTCATCCGCATGGATCAATGGATAACCGGGCAAATATTAGCACACATCTCCCCTCAGTCCGCACGCCTGTCAAACTATCACTGGGCCTATCTGTACTGAGAAATGTAATCTGCTCAGGAACTATGTCCGTGTCCACTGGGCGCCATGCCAGTTAACACTGAAGCTAAAACTGAACACTAAAGCTGAAATTCTACAAGAGTTAAATATTTTACAAGGACAATAATTGTGATTGAATATTATCTTCATCTTCACTTTCTGTTGATGGACCAATTACAGTAGTAAATTTAATAAAAGTTACTCTGAAAGTTACTCTGTCAGTGAAATCCTATGTGCTATTGTTTCACAAAATTGTGCTGTCCAAATGTTTCCAAGCAAATGGTAATTAAAAAAGTGACAATATTTGTTATTTGAAGGATTTGTTTTACACATTTAAAGAAATGCATCTGATATATGTAGAGCAACACAGTTGATTGCTGCAATGACACTTGCATCTTGATCGATTTACATGATTTGTATACATTAGCCGAGAATACAGTAGTATACAGTGGGATTGGCGCTGGGTGCCTAATAATCATTGAGAATACAATGAAAAAGTACCCGTGTATGTAGAAATTAAAGCTTAAAGTAATAGCTCAAAATTTGAGGAAATACGCTTATTTACTGCTCTCTTGTCAAGAGTTACATTAGAAGATCAATACCACTCACATATTTGTACTATAAATATGAGGAAACAACCAGCAGCCAGTAAGATTAGCTTAGCATAAAGACTTGAAACAAGGGGGGAGAACTAGCTTAGCTCCCTCCGAAGTTAACAAAGAAACATTATATCTGACTATCAGCACCTCTAAAGCTCACTACGTACGTACACACGTTATATCTCGTTTGTTTAATTTGTATGAAAATAAAAGTGTAAAAACAATGATAAAGACAATTTGTGGTATTTCTGTGGGTTATGTGACATCCTGGCAACCTCACGGTGACGAGATTCCAGGAAGTTGCTGC
Organism: Macquaria ambigua; assembly: GCA_008360985.2. Taxonomy (NCBI): domain Eukaryota; kingdom Metazoa; phylum Chordata; class Actinopteri; order Centrarchiformes; family Percichthyidae; genus Macquaria; species Macquaria ambigua. The sequence continues at coordinate 28,608 of VMKM01002527.1, forward strand.
TCCCAGCCAAAAATAGTGTCAACGTGTTGATTAGAAAGCCTTAGAAGTCTTTATGCTAAGCTATATTTCATATTTACCGTACAGACACGAGGGCGGTATCAGTCTTCTCGTCTAACTCTCGGAAATAAAGCGAATAAGCTTTTTCCCAAAATGTTGAACTATATTAAGGATGTTATTAGTGACATTTCAAGATCTGTGTTGGGTGAAAATTAAAAGCTAAGGGAGCTCTGACTCCAGTGCACGGGTACATTGCTATTGTATTTTCATTTTGCATACATTCCCATTATGTGATATATAGTATATTGCTATTGGAAAAGTATCTTTATTAATATCATGATATTGATTTCAACCCTATCGCCCATTACATGGTTTTGTTAAAGTCATGATTGATGCGGAGGAGTTACCACATTGCACTCACAGATCTTACAAGATTACAAATATGTATGGTAACACAGATGGTCTAGATATTGTATATCTGTCTCCACTTTCCAGCCCTGTTGGTTTGGTAATTGAAGCATAGCTTGGGGAGAATGGTGCATGTGTCTAGAAATCTGAGCGGCTCAGCTTCTGTGGGATGTATAATGTGGAATTTGGAAGATATAATGTTTCTTTGTTAGTGTGCGTGGGTATGTTTCTGTGTGGTATGTTTTATAGGCTGTAGGGGGTGTTTCGAATATGGGAAGGAGAAGACAAATGGGTTTACTCTGCGCTGATAGTTCTGTGCCATCTCTCCTCACATCCCTCCATCTCTCTCTCTCCTTGCATCGTTAGAGTTGTTGTCTGGATTGTGAGGCCCTGTGGTGTGATATTGAACATGTTGTAAAAGACCCACGCCCCGCACATTAGCTGCTAACACACACACACACAGACACACAGAGAGGAAGACAATGGCATAAAGACGGTTCATGTGTCAAAAGTTCTGAATAACTGCAGGGCTGTCTGGGGCAGCAGAGAGGACAAAGCAGAGAAACAGGGAGGAAGGGAAAAATACGTTTTTCTATGCTGCTTTAATTTTCCTCTGGGATATGAGGGGAGCTGCGGCGTTCAGCAGATCAATAGCAAAGTTTGTGTCTGTCAATGCAGAGTTTGGCTTGGAATAGAAGAGGAACAGGCAGAGTGAAAACATGCTACTATTTAGAGCTCCTCTGCAGAATGATGAAAAATTCCTGAAAAAACATAAAAGAAACTCACTTTTTCATCCGAGCTTATGAAAGTCACACACATAAACAGACTTTAGTGCTGATGAAATGTAACAAACAATAATGACTATACTGCTGATACCAATCATAATTAAAGTTATGACCCTTGCCTTGTCACATATATGCACAAAAGAGCTCATGCATGAGTGTTTTTTTGTCCAAATGTGGTCCATTTATGTGTTGCAACATCTTTGTGACGTACAAATTTGCTGTTGCTCTACATTTCTAGCATGAGATGCATGATGACACTGTGAGCCACTAACTGTAAACTCCTCATGAACAGAGAAATGAAAAATAGGTCACCCTACTCAAATTAAAAATGTTTTTGCAGACAATCACATGTGCTAGCACCATGAGAGTATGCACAGGGTTACTGAGTACGTCTGTGTACTTGTTGCTGATTAGTTTTGGCAAGCTATGTGGATTTTGGCTCAGAATTAGGCAGGGTAACCAGCTGCCATTCATATGAGGGGTGGGCGAGTTAGATTCAACTGCACTAAACTGTGAAAAAGCATGAAACAACAAAGGCAATCAAGAAAACTGATTCTGAGAATATATTTAGAAAAAGTGGAAATAATCTACACATTGTCTCTGCAAATAGAATTTACACAAAAATGATATATGCCTGAAAAATAAAACAAATCTTGAATCTCAAGGAGGATAATGCACCTGGAGGGCTCTGAGATTTTGTTTTGATTTACCAACAGAATATATACAGTAATAGTCCCATATGGTACATTTGGTCATGGGAACAAATAATGAATGACGGTGCATTAGACTGAATTTGTGAATTTCTGGTTCGGGTTTTACAGAACAGAGAGAGGGCACAGAGGCTAATAGAAGACAGAGATGTAACAGCATCGGATAAGTTAGTTTCAATATCATATAGTGGATGAGGAGTGGTTTCCCAGGAAACTGTATCCGAGCTCGTAGCTGCTGCAGCCTGTCAGTGAGCACTTTTCTGGTTATTCACCATGCACACTCGGTGCAGACAGAATTTGACCTGCTTAACTGGTGCTGACACATTACAACGCAGTCTCACGATATGCTACTGACACACAATCTTCATATTTTTCTTTTAAAGTGTTGTAGTGTGGTGTACTGATTAAAAAGCTTGCCGATCAGTTCAAGGACTTGGATTCAATCTCCTGTGTTAGAAACAATGTTCTTCCTTTTTATAAGTGCCATCCTGTTGTATCTTTATCTGAATGTGAAGTCAAGCTGCTTATGTAAAAAAAAAAAACAAAAAAAAGTATCATGAACAGAATTGCTTTTCTAGGTTTCGAAAACGCTGCCACACTGTTTTGACTGAGCTCCTCTCCCCTCACTCTACGTGTTCCACCACCCACCTCAAGCCTGAAGACTTGATTTGAACTCTGGCATGAGTGCAGCTCATTATTGCAATGGTGGAGAGGTATGGAAATGATGATGATACAAAATGAAATTTACATAAAGTAACCTTGAGGTGAAATGTAGCAGCTGATCGTATTAGTCAGTGAATTAAAATGACACCCTCCATGTTCTTTTATTTCCTCACTTCCTCTGTCTCTCTTAATTCTGTGAAGTCGAGGATTTAGTGGGGAGAGATTGATTATCAAGTGCTCTCTGACATGGAGAACAGACATTTACCTCCTCCCTCCTTCTGGTTTCCTCCTCACTCCCCCTTCTTCCTCCTTTCTTTTCCTCTCCTCCCCAACTTCTCTCCTGTCTGTGGTACACAGGGAATCAATAAACCCAGCGTCAACATTATAACAACTTTATATCAACTCTGTCAGTGCAAAGGCGGGCCGATCGTTACTGCAGAGATGAACGCTTGCTGTATCAGTTTGGGCTGAAGCAGCATTCTGATTGGCAGAGTGCGGCATTGATTTATCTATTACTGAGAGGAGATAGCATTAGTGTTTATCACACAGACTTGACGTCCTGCCAGCAAGAAGTTAGGGAGACGATTAGTGTGGTTGTGAGAGTGTGTACAGTAGGTGTGTGTGTGAGTATTGGGGGTTATGTATTATTAATTTAGCCTATAGATCTAGGTGTGGATGTGTGTGTGCATGGAAGCATTCTGGAGATGAACATTTCTTTTAATTAAAAGGCATCAGACAGGTTAAATAGGATTTCCTGCCTGTGGCAAGTTTAAAGGTCAGACTACAATGAATGTGATATGGTGTTCATATGCTGATGAGACTGCATGGACATATCTTAGAAGGGAAATTAATGGCTTAAAATCATTCTAACAGCCCGCAAATCCTGAAATACTCATTCTATAATAATATGAAACAAAGGAAAGCAAGTGAATCTTAGATTTGTGATGTGAAGTATAATTTTGTCTTTATCAGTTAACCCACAAGAATGTAAATCTAGATGCGCTGTACTGATGTACAGGTCAAAGGCAAAAAGCTCCTAGGAAAACTCAGACTTCGAGAAATGACAGAAGTTATATGTGCATTTGAACACTTTTACTTACTGATGTTGTTTAATAAAAAGTTAGATTTGCTAAATCTGAAAATATGTAGTCATAGTTATGTCCTGTGTGTGTACTGGTCTATTTTTGATAAATAAAAAGAAAGAACAAGGGCAACAGAAACAAGAAAAGGCATCGCTTTACTAATGGTTGCCGGGAAACTGTTTTCATGTGGTGTGGTTGCCCCTGCTGACAACCACTTCACTTCCTATATTAAAAAAAACAAAAAAAACAAAAATAGAAAAGGCTGTATGACTTGCCCTTGTCATGGCATCTTCTGCCAAGGTGAATCAGAGTGCTGCTGTCACGTTGATTCACTCCTTCCGACATGTTGAAACAAGTGAAATTGTTAAACGATTACCTGTCAGCATCATAGAGTGACCCACAAGACAATACTAGTACTGATACAGCCAAACCTGGATAAATTAGAAGTAAACACTTCATCACACATCACAGGTTGGAAGTAAAAATAAACCTGGATAAACAGGAGACGACAGCTACAAAATGTGCGCAACAGTATATAGTGCTTCAATGAACACTTAAGAATATGAATGTAGCAAACAGGATGTTCTGGCAAAACCTTTCAACACTGTGTACTGCACTCACAGAAACCTATTTGCTGCATCAGATCCAAAACAGATCCAAAACAGCTCTAATTTGATTTGAGTAACAGATTACAGACGGACAGGGTTACATGAAGCATTATCGTGCAAATGTACATTATAAATTTAGCAGGAAAATATTCATATATATATTTGAATTATATATGAATATGAATGTATTTGATATTATTTTATTTGATTATTAGTTATATTTGAAATGGTCGATCATTCTTGATTTAAATTAAAATATGATATATGGTATGGTATACTGCTGCACAAGAACATTGTCATTTCAAGTACAACAAATGTAAATCTTTTTGCCAGCCAAAAGCTTATGTCTGATTGCCTGCTTGGCAACTATTCAGAACTCCCCTGAAAGGTGTAGTCCAGCTCTGTTCCCGTTCCTCTCATGTTTTACGCTCGAAGCATTATGTGAACTACAGTAAGTGCCCGTCCACCAGCAGATGAGAGGGTAAATCCAATCTGTTAAAAAGCCACAACTCAACTCCAGAGCCAGACGGCCACCATCCAGCACTTGACCCAAATCTGTGCAGCACTGCGGCTGTGCTGCCACACAGCACTCGTGGAGGTTTTGTTTTTTGGGAACAAATGTCTCTTTTTGTTCAGGAAAGGAAATGGTGCGTTTGTGTAAAAACACTGTCTGGGGTTATTTTAGTCTGTATGTGCCAAGGTGCTAATGAACAAGCATATATACATGTCCTATTATTCATTGCTGAGCATGTTAGTGCACGGCCTGTATAAAAGTCCATGCTTTGTCTCTGTTTGCATCCACTTGAGCCAGTGCTTAGCTCAGACCTTTGCAACAGGAGAGCACCACGTCAATGAGCCGCTAGATTACTGAGGCATAATTATGTTTTCATGGCCTGTAATAGATTAAGAGCAATGGACATCATTGCCCCACATTCACAGAGCATGGCCTAAATATTTACTTTATTGCAGTTCATGCGGCTAACAGCAGATGCAAACAACTGTTAGCCACTGAAATGAGGAGTTGATACTAAAGGCAAAAGTAGAAGAATCATGTTAAAGTAATAGCTTTAATTGAGTTTGGCCACCAATACTAAGTAAGTATCGATGTATTCTTGCTGGAAGAATAATTAATGAACATGCTTCAGTGGGTTAATTTTAGCTCTGCTTCAAAGAACAAATGTAGAAAAAGTATGGGACGCGCATTTGGGTGGAGCACACAACGGACAGAGGAACAAAGAAGAGAAGGGGAACTTGCGCTAACTTAACCTTTTAGTACATCTCACTTGCACCGCGGGTATAAACATTTTCAGGAGGGAGAGAAACTGGTTGATATTGAGAAAGAAATAGACAAGAAATAGAGATGGGGACAACGGTTAAAAAAGGAAGGGAACAGCGGTCTTGATGGAGGTCAAACTTCAATCATCTGAGATGTTACAGAGGATGCTTTGACAGGGTAAGTCCTTTAACACCATTGAAATAGAGAAGAAGTGAAGAGAGTGTGTGCAGAGGAGTAGGTGTGTAGCGATGGAGAGAAGTAATCTAACATTCCTTGCTGTCAATATTTAACCGCATATTTTACTCACATGTGGCTTTCAAAAATATCTGCTTTCTTTCTCTCCTTTGCATTCCCTCTCCGCTGGTCTCTCTCTGTATTGGTTTCTCTTTCTCTCTTAAGTTATCCTCCTGGTCCCTGCATAAACACATTTTTGTTTCCACATCATCTCCCCCCCTCTCTCTCTCTCTCCCCCACTCTTTTGCCTGTCTTTATTTGAACAGATAAAAGTGCTGTCACTCTTTGACAAGACACACTCGATTGCTTCCCCCTCTGAGAGGGAGAGAAAGTTGGTAAGTGAGTGACGGAAAGGGGAGAAGGCTGATATATGCAGGTACAAAAGTTCACTGCGTTTATGCAGCCTTTGATCAGTTGAGCACCTGTCTGCAGCCCCGAGGGCCACCACAGTTCACAAGGTCAGCCGTGCAATGATCTGCCACTCATTTCTAGTACATTTGAAATATTAGAGCTGTGAGGTTCGCAACAGAGCGACTGCCACTATGCACTAACAATGTTAAAAACAACACTTTCATCCTAAATGTAGAGATTCACCTTTTGCCCCATACTTAGAAAAAGAGTACCAGCCTAAACTGCAAAATGTCATTGTAAAACAGGGACGATAAGATCTTAATGATGTTTTCATGACTTTATATCTACATTTTCTGGTAGATGACCCCCACAACCCACAAGAAAATATACTATATGCAGCAGTATTTTGGCCTAATTCGGTGAATGCTAGATGGGTATCAAAGGGAAAAAAGTCCTGCCCTGGGAAAGACTGGCAGTTTCAACGGACATCTTCTATTAAAGCCAGAGAGACACAGCGGAGATGCCTCCTTGTGTCTGAACAGAGACTGCAGGATGGAGGTGGATGGGGGGGCAGCAGGCAGGAGTGGAGGGAGCGGCATCCCCGACACAGAACTGCAGTCTGTTTGGATTACATCACATACATCTTTCAGACCCATTACCACTCTGGCTGGGAAGAAGGGAGAAGGTGGTAGCAGAGATAGGGAATCGAGGGACGGACACTGAGAGCCAGAGTTTAAAAAAAAAGAAAAGCAAACTGTGTGGGTGAGAATAGAGAGGCAGGGATAGAGAGAGATATAGGTAGAGAAGGAGGGAGGAAGAGAGAGAGGGTAGAGGGAAGTAGGGCGATGTGGCAGAGCATAATTTATTATGGTTGCCTTTCTCTCGGAGAGAGCCCAGGAGCAAACGGCAGTGTGAAATATTCAGAGAAGGACCAGGAACAGAAACACCGGCTCTCTGTGACGTAACGCAGCTGCAATGCTGGAACAACGCCCACAGAACTCTGCTACACTTAAAACCTTGTTTGTGTGGCCAGCTTTGATAATAATTTCCAAAGTTAAGAAACAATGAGACAAATTTCGACATATAGAGCAAGTTTCCTGAAAAACTCATTCCAAAAATATCTTATTTGTTGCATCTCATTAGATTGTTTGATGCATTTGTGATGCAAATTTCTAATCTTGATTTAATTGACTGTTTCAACCAAAGAATCTAAATGGATATGCATAGGCATGTGAAACTTAAAAATAGGTTTGTTCCTCTAAAAGTAGAAGTAGAAAAGCACCTCTCAAACTCCGTGATCAGACTTCACCTCCATCACTCTTCATTCACAACATCTCTCCCTCAATCTCTTGCTTTTCTTAAAGGACTTTTACCATTACTCCTGTCTATCCCCTGCCACTCTTCTCCCGCTGCTAAACCCAAGCTTGTCTTTCACCCCCTCCAACCTTTAATCAAACTCAACCCGTCTGTCTCTCGTCTCTGTTACCATTCCAAGGTCACTCATTCAATAATTTCCTCTCTTATCCAGTCAAATTTACCTTCCTACACGCCTATCCCAACGGACTCTGCTTCCAATATGTCCTGGGGCAAACAGAGGAGAATGTGCGTGCACGTGTGAGTGTATCTGTGTGTGTATGGAAGGGTTGTAACATTATGGATGACTTCATTTAGGAGGGCTATTAACAGAGCATGTCCCTGGGCTGCGGACCTTTCATACGAGTCCTCCCTGGAGAGACAGCAAACAGAGAAAATAGAACGGAAAGCATTTGAGGGCATGCAGAGGAAAGGAGATGTCACTGAATGTGTGATGTGTGTTTGTGTACAATTTAAAAGTCAGATTTGATAACCGTGCCCTGAATAATGCCCATTATTTCCTCAACTCAGAGAAAAATGTGCTGTAAAAAGTCCCAGGTCTCTGGATTGCAGTGGTGTTGTAGAATACAAGATCAGATCCAGGCCTAATATGTGCATGCACTAGTCTCCCATATAACCTTGTAGGTGCAAACACACACACATGCACAAACACAAACAATGTACGCGTAGTACACACAGTTTAGTGTGTGTGTGTGTGAAGAATATTAGTAATATTGCAACATTATTCTGGGTAGATACAAGCCCCAGCAGCCTCTTTTTACTGTCAGTTTGCCTGCATGAGTGATGATACTCATAATATCATACTGATGCTGTGTGACCATCAATCATATGATCAAGATGGAAAAATATCCAAACAAAATTGCACGAAGTGAATCATCAACCTTACTCCTCCCTCTACATAAACAGAGTTTGTGGTAGGTGTTTTAGTTTGTCAGCTTTTATTTGAACATTTGTGCCACGATTTATGGACTAACTGTTAACTGTGCTGTAATTGTTTGTTGTATTATTACTTGTTGGGAGATTGAAAAATGACACCTGATTGTATTTGCAATTTTGCTGCTATGGAGGGATACTTAAAAAGTGCTGTATTCGTTAACCTTCATACAGACTGGCTGGGTTCAGAGGTTTAACAGTGTCTTTGTTCTGAGAAAGATTGAGGTGTTCTTGAACAAAGCAGACGGCTGTAAAACATGTCACATATAATATACCAAGAGACAAGTTAAAGGCCCAGGCTCCTGCCCACTCTCTTAATCACTGCACCTCACAGTATATTATACCAACACCTACAAAATGGCCAGAGAGAGTGAGAGAGAGAGGGGGATGGAGGTAATGAAAAATGTGTCATTTCGGAGACTGTGTGATATGTGTTTGATAAATGAAAAGAGAAAAAAAAGTGTCCTTTTATTCCTGTTTTTATTGCAAAGAGGAATGCAGAAATACTGTAGACACACGATGCAGCTTGGTAGAGGAGCTGGGGGGGGATGTGGAGGGCAGGATAGATCAAGAGAAGGGCTTGAGGCGAAACACGGTACATACTTTCACATACTGTTTCCTCACCTCCAGCTGTGCGGCAGCCAGAGAGTGGGTTCAATGTGAGGGAACAGGCAGCGAACGGGAGCGGGTGATGTGTCTCAGTGATGGAGGCAGCCTAAAGAACAGAAATCTAAGAATTATCAAAATATATAACACATACAGTTTCTCTACTAAAGACATAATGTGCTTGCAAAGTCCATGAATTCACTTCCACTTGCTTTGTGCATTGCTTGTCCTCATCATAGTGGACAGCGGCAGTGGATGGTGGGTGGGTGGGTGGAGGTAAACGAGAATCGATAGAGTTAAAGAAAAAGAAGAATGCTCATCTCCCACTACATTGATTCTCAGCTCCTTGGGGTAATGTCCTAATGTTGTAGGCTCTGACCTCACACACAGAACAGCTTTAATTAAGAGAAAGACTCACTGCAGCCCACCAGCCACCTTAAAGAAATATATAAAAAAATAAAAGGAATAATCTAATCTTAATCTCTCTGTATGAGAAATGCACGCAGAAAATAAAATGTGCAGCTATGGCTCAACATGTAATCAGCTTTTTGTTGTTTTCTTACACTGAATTAGATGATAATTAAGGATTTCACTGGCTGATCTGAGGCTTTTTCATTTTGGAGTAGGCCAAAGACTTACCACTGAAGAATTAAAGAATTACATAAGGGACACCTGACAATTTGTATGTTCCATGATTGTAATGGAGGACGGGGAAGATACTTTACTCCCAACCTCACCCTCAGACCTACAGGCTACCAGCTTCATTTTGAAAGTCTTCTTTTTCCTCCTCCTGCTGTAAGTTGGTTTGAACGTCCAGACTCATGCAAATAACAAACATGTTTTGAAATTACATTTGGTGGTTGTCACTGAACAGCAATTTAACTATTCAATTTTGTTGTCTACACAAATAAACCTAGCTCAAAGCTCTTTAGCTAAGCCTCACTGTTGCTGTCTTTAGAGTTTAATATAGCTTCTCATAAGTGTCTGCTTACACTGTCTGGTTACTAAAAGTTAATTAGCACTGCACCGTCCAACCACACTGCCCTTTCTGCTTTGTCGAAGAAGTTACTGTGTAAAACTCATTTTTTAGAATGGTGTCATATTTCTCCGAACTGATTATCAAAATGGTTTGTTCCTTGAGCTGTACTTTTTCGGCCATGTTCTTGTGTGGTAGACTTGCGCAGACAATTACAGGGTACTTTACTTGTGAATTGATGGAATCCCAAGGTCCCTCTCTCCAGCAGCTAACCTCTGGCCCTGCCAACCGCATCTAACACTACATTATTATCAAAGAGGCAGCAATATAGCACGGTGAGGCGCTAGCACAGGAAGTGCACGGAGACTCACCATGCTATCTGCTGGAAGTGAAAAAAGGGAGAGGAAATTAGAACAATCTGGCATGTGGAAAGCTTGTGACCTCTCACACTGATCAAACACACCTACACACACACACACACACACACACACAACACATTCTACCACTCTTATTGGTCGGCTCATCTAATGACAGTTTCTCTTTAGGTCAGAGGCAGGAAATGTCAAACCAATTAAGAATATGACAGGAGGAAAGGGAGATTGCTGCTTTAGAGAAGGTAGACAAAGAGGAAGGAGGCGTAACCTCTTCTGCAGGAATATATATGCAGAACGTTTGCGAGCGCTTTGCAATTTACTCATTCGTTTTTCACCAGAAAGGACACATATTTTCCATGAACTGCATTACTGTTTCACGGCAGTTGTCCTAATGTTAAAAACAGAGCTCACAGTGCACAGCTGTGGTGAGAGGAATGAATAAAGCCGAACAGAGGAATAAAGGAAGACAAACTAATGTTGACACTGGGGTGTAATGATTCAAATTTTCTCTCTCTGTGTGCTTCCATACACTCTCTCCCACACAATAAATGGATGGAAATGAGAGGCAATAAAAGGATGAGATGAAATCATTTTCAAAGGCACTATATTTATTTTCCTCCCATCTCCCTCATTAAATGTGGCGCTCTGTCGATGATAACCAACACAAGGACACACATGCATGTGGGCACATAGAGAGAAGACATAAACATAAAGATCTACACACTCACACTTATATAGACGGAAATAGATGGGAAATGAAACAAAAAAAACAATCAAGCAAAAACAACCAAATATATAGAAATGTGGATGCATCAGTGCAGTACATATACATACAGAGACATTGAGAAAAAGACGTATCATAAATAAGACAAAAAAAACCCTCCATCTTCAACCACACATACATACACACGTGCCAGAATTTTAATGGTCTACCTACAAGTCATTAGAGGGTGGTGGAGCATTGACATCTTGACTCATGGTGGGTGCTTCCGGTAATGTTAAACAGCTCGAGGCCCCTCTGACCCTGCCCTTGCTGCAAATAGACCCATTTACATACAAACCTTTCCCTGCAGCCTTTAACTAGGCTCCCAAGGCCACTCAAGGCCTAGAGTGGGTCTGCCTATTAGCTGAGGAGTGTTATGTTGGATTATGGGTGTGTTTCTGCCCATGCGTGTTTGATATGCTACCACTAACAGCCTACGTAGACACTAGCCTGCTTATATGAGGCCAATTCAACATCGATGCTGCAGATCTCAGCACTCCCTCAGCATGCTCTCATGAACTTTGACCCTCAGGGAGGAGCGAGAAGACAGTTGATAATGAGACACTCTCTCCCCGTGTGTCTCAGCCTCTTTACATTCCTCTCTGAATGTCCTTTCTTCGTAAGTAGATGGTTTTACACGCATTTATAATTAATCATATGTGCCTGTTATGCAATGATCCAGGTCACTCACAGTAATGACTGACAGTCAGACAGCAGATTTGCAAATATAAGTGTGAAGCCATGTAAAATGACACTGTCTACGCTGTACACAGCTTTAGATGTACAGTGGAGAAAAAAACAGAAACAGCTTTAATTCTCATCTGCTCACGCTGAGGGTGGGCTTACGAGGATGGCAAAAGTCAGTGCAAACTGTCAACAAGCACAAGTTTGGTGATGCCCCCCCACCGTATCCAGACTCTATCATGATGAATTGATTGTCAAATGTGTTTGTGTCAGGGGGACTAGGAGGCGTCCCGCTGCTGAGTGATTTATAGAACCAAACTCTGAAAGAGAGACACCCCTCTCACGGATGACAGCTCTGCCTGTCATTTGGTCAAGGGTGGACAGAAAGGGGTCTGTCTGTCTTTCAGCACAGCTTTACTGTGTGTGTGTGTGTGTGTGTGTGTGTGTATGCACGTGTGTGTAGGTGGAAGGTTGGATGTGCAAGCAGGTGTTAGCACGCAGGCTTACTAGTGTGTGAAAAAGGATGTGTTAGTTTTACAGTATAGGTGTGTGTAAACCAAAGGGGCTAAAATGACAATATGTGTTTATTTATAGTATATTTTATAGTTGTAATGTGTTACAGAAACACATTTCCCAGTGACAACTGGTGAACGTGTAAAGTTGTTACATTATTAACCCCTCTAAATATCATCTTGAGGTTTAACAAAAACAAATAATCAACTCTCAGTCCCTGAGTCATTGTCATTATAATTAGTTGTTAATTAGTTTTTAATTGAAAGGAAGAAAATGCCCCCTTATTTTCTGCGCATGAGAATGAGCCCTCCGTGATGTGAAAGTTTATTTTCTCCAGGTGGAAATATTCAAGGTACCTCGATTTTATGAGGATTACAATAACACTATTCTCAAATGTAAAATCTTTCCAGTGCAGATAACACACGCAATGTCCCCCTACTGAAGTACCCACTTTAGCAAAATGACAAGAGCAAACACTTAAAGAATTGCAGAGGGTAAGTGCTCAATCAGCTTAACATGCAGTAAATTCAAGAAACCTTAAGGTGCTTTTGAAGATGAAAACACTAGTCATCGAAATGCGATGTCCTTAAGTCATTCTTAGATGGAGTAAAGAGAAAAGGTACTGTATAGTAAAAGTATTTGTAAGTCTGGCATATTAATTGGTTTGAATGCCAACCTGTTTCATCAGGGCGGAGATAATAAAAACTGGTTACACCTGCTATTCTGTGTAGCTAATACACCAGAATATCACATAATGAAGTCACCACAGATACAAAGAAACACATATTAACAGTATAATCCAGTTGTTTCAAAGGCGTGAAAGTACAAGCAAAAAGCATGAATGTTTAAAGACAGAGAAAAAAACCCCATCATAATATTAAAAAAACTAAAATTACTGCTCCCAGGGAGTAACAAGTATTATTATTAACTGTTCAAATGAGTGACAACTGTCTCTTTTGTGCAACGAGCCAAACACTGTGTCCACTGGGCTCTGAAATGAGAGAAACACTGTAGAGGAAGCCGGGAGGATCAGGTGTGGAAGGGTGACAAGTGTTTGCATAAATTACAGCATGAATCCCATCAGCCCCATCTCCCATCCTCCTAATTCATTTCCTCCACCCCTCCGTTCTAACACAGACCACTGCCCTCTCTTGCCCTTATCACGAACATCAGTGCATGAAATTCCGTACGGACTAACACACAGACACACACAGACACACTTCCACTAGTTCATATAGGGACTACTTTATTAGTTTTACACTGTAATTAGCACTGGAGGAGGAAATTATCTATCAGAGTTTACTTTCCATCCGAGTCCACAAACGTCAGAGGGCAGCACCTCTGTCACCACAGCACACGCTCTCTCTGTCTCACGCACACACACGCTCATAAAGAGGAAAGGCATGCTGATTGATTACACTCATAATCTCTCACCTCATTTACTTGTGTGTGTGTGTGTGTGTGTGTGTGTGTGTGTGTGTTTGATATGTAGGCTTTTAATCATGAGAGCACTATATGTGTATCATTTTGTGCTTTACACAATATCCAGTGTGGTAAATTACAGCTATATTGCTGGTCAATACGTGTCACGTGCAGAGCTGGCCAGTCTCTGCTTAACAAGGAGCATCAGCTAGAGGCTTTAATGGGATCAGTGATCTCAGTGAGTAATATTTGGTTTGTTTAGGCTTTAATATCTTTATTGTTTTTTGTTTCATATCCACTATCTCTCTTGTTTTCAGCTCTACACAGCCCTTATCCTCTCAAAGTCAGCCTCTTATTGTCTCTCTTTTCTCTTGTGCTTATTTTTTTTCTTCAGGCACTTTATCTTAATATGCAAGACATCGTCTCATGTTGTGGCAAAGATTCTCTGTTTTGTTTCTCTCCTCTCCTCTCCTCTCCTCTCCTCTCCTCTCCTCTCCTCTCCTCTCCTCTCCATAATTAAGGTCATGTGAGCTTTACTTGGCACATGCTCTCTCTTCCATTACACACACCTGCCAGGATGCACCTCTTGTAAGTGATTCTTTCTTGCTCTTTCTTCTCCTCACAATGTCTTACATATTCCAGCTTTCTCAAAAGCCCAGAGGTCTCTGAGCGGCAATTAACTTTGTCTTTCAGGTGTGCAAAACAAATACACACACACACACACACACACACACACACACGCTCACATTTAACTCATCTATACTGGTGGATGACATATTTCTTTAGCCCGCAGATAATGTTATTACAAATCGACTGTATGTAAGCAGGACGGACTGCCATGAATCAATGTGACAACAGCCATGCAGAAGGCAGGCGAAGCACTCTGTGGATCTCTGTGCCTGTTGTGTTTATTATTGGCCCAAGCACTCAAATGTGCAAATAACCCTCCACGCACCCGTTAACCCGAACTTCCTCCCTGTTTGACTTATTCACAGTGAGCTGATAGGTCATTAGTCATTCAGCACTGTTGCTAGTTATAATGTTTCCCCTCTCTCTTGCTCTCTTTCCCTTTTCTTTCCCAGTCTTGGCTGTCATCTGTCTCCACTGACAGGGATGTTAATGTGGCACACTATGGAAGTAATTTTCAGCCATGGTGGCTGAATGCGGCTGCAGGGTGCTGGCGTGCTTTGGAGTGAGCTCAGGAGAGCTTTGAGGTTTTACTCCAAGAGAAAGTTAAGATAAGATGAAAGTTTAATGATCCCCTTGGAGAAACTGGGTCATTGCAGCAGCAAAGACTATGAAATGTATGAGATTCTGGACAATAGAACAAATTGAATAATGATACAGTGTCTTTGTTATACTGCTCAGCTTCAAATGATTCTTACTTTGCTTACTACTTTCAGATTGTAAAGTTTATAATTACAATTCTACAAATTTACAGAACACATTTTAAGATGCATGCTTCTCAATGAAGCTAATTTAATCAGCTAATTTAAATGTATGCAAATACACGTAGAGCCAACTGTTCAATCAACAGCAATGCATATAAAAACTCAAAATGACGGTGGTGGGAGCACAAACTGGAGCTAGAAGGTCTCTTTAGGGTCGGAAATTCAACCGATGGCATGCCTAAGATTTAGAAATAGTCTGACCTAAGAGTCCAAAAAACATTTTCGCCCCCTACTGGTGGGAGGCGGGTTCGACCGTCTGCGTCACTCTCCATAGCGTTTGCAAGCCAACTGGGGGTGCTAGTTTACCACAGACCCTGATACCCGTCACTCTACTCATCCCACTTTGGTTTAATTTCAAATTTGTGTAAGCAGTGGAGGTTGGACAGGCTGACAAGGCAATATTTTGTTACTCTAAAGCCAATCTGTGTAGAGTTGGCAAAACAATCTCACTACAAGGTCCATTGCTGTCCTGGAGCTTTCAAGTGTATCAAGCAGTCCTTCTCAGCAGATGGAGTTTGCCCAGTGTGATATAATCGAAAGCTCCAGAACAGCTATTGAATGGACCTTGTGGTGAGATTGTTTTATCAACAACTGTTTCCAAGGTTAAGAATGAACTTGCAGTCTCTACTTTTAAGCCAACATGGACAAGAAGTCCTTAAATTTCTCAATTAAACATCTACAATTCCATGATAACTGGGCAAACTCCATCTGTGGATGAAGATCATGTGATGTGATTGAAAGCTCTGCAGCAGCTATTAAATGGACCTTGTGGTAAGCAACCTTTATGTTTTGTCAACTACTGTTTCCAAGGTCAAGAATGAACTTTCAGTCTGAACTATGCATAGAATTTGAAAAATCTCCACTTTGGCGCCCCCAGTGTTAGTATCAAAAAAGAGGCTGTAGCAGACAAACAGAACCTCTTTAAACCTGTCACTAATCAGTCACTGATAAATAAATGGACACTTGATGACATCATCAAATTAAGTATTGATTTCCAGTGTTTACCTTTACCTTTACTGTTGAAAATTATGAAATGTAAAATCGTGCTTTTGGGTTTTAGCCTCTAAGGGTTAGGGAGCTGGACAGAAACATACTGTGTAATCATCTCTACAAGCCAGGGTTCTTGAGTGGATGATGAAGCAATAGGAGATAGATTGTGGGTACGCGGGGTGGGGTGGTGGTGTGGGAGATGACACTGATGAAGTGAGACAGCAGTCATGTGTTAAATCACTGCTTCAGTCTCCTCTGCTCTCTGCAGCCAGTGTTGAGTAACCTGAAAACAAGATAGACAGGTATGGGCAGACAATTCCCTTTTTCTCTCCAGCTAAAAGGAATCACCCTCTCCCCCTCCACGCCCTCTCTCCTCCATCCCCCTCAGGGAAACTATCTGACACATGGGATGGTTCGGTGAAATCCCTGTGAAAAGAAAAAAAGTGTTTGTTTCTTACATCTCTCTCTCCTTCTCCACTGCTTCATCCTCCTGAACGACTGCCAAGCTCATTTCACCGCTACAAAGCCAAGTCTGATTTGAATAATCAGATAGATTTTTTTTTCCATTGCAAAAAAAAAAAAGGGAAAAAAAAGAGAGAACTTTCTTCCTCATTAATTTCCATTTGTCAACACATTCACACACCTGCCTCTCTCTGACTGGTGTGTGTGTGTGTGTGTGTGTGTGAGCGTGCATGTGCCTGGGTACACAGATGGGTGCTGTATGAATGAGGATTGGTGGCAAACTGACAAATCAAGTAGAGCTAGTTATTGAGAGTAAGAAAATGTAATAGGGTGAGAGGGAGGGAGGAGAAGAAACAAGTGGGACGAAGGGAGAAATAGGCCATGTGCAGTAGATGCAGACAATTAGTCCTTAAAGTTGTAGACAGCTGTGCAGAGGGAGTAGACGTGATTGTCCTTGTGTGTGTGGTATTTGTGTATATCTGCAGTTTTGTTTTTGTGTGCATGTGTGCACTTCCTATTTTGAAAAGAACAGATAATCATCTCCAGGCATTTTTAAACACACACACTCATACTGTACACACACCCTCCTCCCACCTTGCTTGTTTCTCTACCTTATTGTTGCCATTACTTATCTGTGAGTATAATCTTTTATAACCTTGCTTCTAGCCCTTCATCATTTTAATGACCTGTGAAAGCAAATGGGCTTCATGGGCCACTAACAGGGTAAGGGTGGGGTGGGTGGGGGTTGGGGGGGGGGCACATTAATTAATTGATTACATGATCAATTATGTGCGTCTGTGGGCAAGTGTAATTAAGGCCTGCCATATGCACCTCGCTGATGTGACCAAATCCCTCACAGAGATGGCCTGTCACCACTGTACACACGGCCATTTGTTTCCAAGAGAAAATGATTGTGTGTGTATGTGTGAGCTCATTCGAGACCGACTTCTATTTGTGTGTCTATAGTTTTTTTTTGGCATTGTTTGTGCAAGTGTGTGTTTATCTCAATTGCATGCCAGTCAGATCGGAATTGCATTTGTGTATGATGTGAAGACGTGCATGTGTATTTGTGTGCGGGTTTGTGTCGTCCCCTCTGGGTATGCGGGCTGATAAAGACTTAAAGGTCAGGTGTCCCCTCTCATTTCTCTGCCTCTCCAGGTAATTACTCCAAAGCACAGTTCAAGGCACACAGAGAGACATGAGGCAGGTACACACTCACCACGGGGATCAGACAGCGAGAGGGAGCGGGGAGAGGGAGATAAACTCGTTTCTGCTCTTGTAGTCTAACCAGAGAATTAAAGACAGACACCCGAATAAAAGATAAAAGCCAAGCTGAAAGAAAAGAAAAGGAACATTGACAAAAGTTTGAATAAAATATGATTTGTGCGAGTTTATTTGCACAGGTAAATGTACTCATATCATCAACAGCATGTATGTACACAGTTCTTTGGTTAATAGTCAAGGCCGTAAACTCAGCACGCACTTCTCGCCCATGCACAGAGCTGTGTAGAGCATCTGGGCTCCAGGGAACTACAATGCAGAGAGCTTGAAGCTGTCCTGATCAATACGTCAGACAGCGGGGCGAGGCAGGGCACTGCAGTAAGGGCACAGACACGTAGTTAACACTGGATGTTAAAGTGGAGACAAGGATTAAAGAGGGTAACTCGGCTAAAATTGCAAGAAAAATCTCACACATTTTATCACAGCTATTATATATATCAGAGAAGGCAAAAGTTGCCAAAACACTAAGCGTAATACTTTCTTCTTTACTTTTCTGTTGCTGTTTTATCATTTCTTTCCCTCTGGTGGCAATGTGTGCTCACACTGTGGGTGGTACATGATGTTTTTTTTTGAAGAAGAATCTTTTACAGTTGCATGTAATCTTCACTAATAATCCTCTTCCCTGAATAGCAGCAGTGATAGTAACGGTGCCGATTACAGTCTCATACAAAATGCATGTGGAGAAATCCTCTTAAGGCCAAAACATGCTGATCTAATTCAATCAAGGATCTGATGCGGTGGATGAGGACTCAAACATGATTTCCTATTAGAAATGTGCATGCCTCAGCGAGTGTGTGTGGGGGTTCTGTCTAACATTCGCCGATATCAAGAGAGCTCTGACAGTATGTGATACAAGTATCAGCTCTGAACACACACATACATGCGTGTACACATGCAGTAGTATCATAATGACAAGCTTAGTGTCGCCGTCAGTGTGCACAAGTGAAGGAATCTCAGAACATCCCCATATTCCCAGAGAGAGGAAAATCTCACCACTCCCCTCCCCTCCTTTATCCCATTTCTTACAGCATCCTTGATCCGATCACCAGGCTTCTCCCAAGCTTCAAAGCATGCAGTGAAGAAAGAGGAATCCCTAATTCAAATAGGTCTCTCGCTTTCTTTCTCTTTACCCTTGTGTTTATCGTTTGTTGCCTACAGAGGGCTTTGGTTCGTCTGACAAACAGTCAAGACATCACAGAGATCCGATTACAAAGGCAAAAGACACAAGCACGCTGACACGCACAAGCAGACACACACACATACACAGAGGAGCATTCAAAGAAAGCTGTGTTAATAGGCTTGCCTTCTGAGAGTGCCGTCCCTGTGCTTTTGTATGGAACAAACTGAATAACCTCAGACTTTTGAAGAAGACACAGGCCAGATCAGTTCTTTAAAATATGGGACTGTATGTATTGAATGAGAGGATTTCAAAGGAAGTTTTGTGCTCTCGTTTTTCGGGAATGTTAGCTCGCTGAGCTTCAGCATGCACAAGGACGACAAAGTAGAGGAATTCAGGAGTGTGGGATCGAGAATATGACATTGGTGTGTAATTTGTACTTTATGCCCATGGCATGTCTGTCTCTTTTACACTGTTTCTCACGGATGCAGCTGCCTGCAAGGCCACTGACATTTTAATATCATCTGGTTGTATGTCCTACTGCAAGATACTGCACACACAAAAAGCTCCATCATTTCAGATCTGACACTGCACAGATCAGATGATACCAACAATTGTTAAACCAAAGACTCACAGAAACAATCTTTCTTTGAAGAGCTGTGTGTTGCCCTAACTTGATCTGCTGGGATTTGCAAGGACAGAAGTCAGACATGATGTCTAGGTAGAGCGCGACGCTCCGACAGCACTTTGACAGCTTTCGAGCAGCTCCTTGTCATCCTGCAGCATAATCAGAGCCTCACTGTGCCCAATTAACCCTGTTAATCATTGTTATGGCTAACAAACGCACACACATTACACACACCTAGCACCAGCCTCAGGATATCAGCCTGTCAGTACCAGCTGTCAATGTTATAACCTGACTGGAGAGGAGTGCCCATGCTTGAAAGAAGTATATTGTCACGTGCAAGCACATGTGTGTTTTTGGATTAACTGTGTAGAAGACTACAGGTTGATAAGAAGTCTCATGAGCTGGCATGTAATGGCAACTATTGACTGATGTGACAGACTGACAAGATGAATTTCAGTGCTCCAGTTTCATCGCTGGGCAGGAGCAAAAGCCTGAACCTCCTGGGAAGCTCCGACGGGACCAGGACTGATGAACACGAACTGTAATCCATCACTTTACTGTTCATGCATTAGAATTGTGTCCACAGCAGAGCAGACCAATAGACCATTAGCTCTGTAATTAGCCAAGCACTAGCACAAAGAAGTAGGCAGCATACAGAAACACTATCTCAGCCACAATTAGCCAGTAAACTTTAATTAGCATCGTGATTAAAGACAGAGAGGCAGAAAATCCTTCAGCAAATTCCTCAGCCTCCCACTCCCCACGAACTCTGACAAGAGTGTTCAAGTTGAGCTGCGTTTGCGTTTTTCTAAACAAGTATGTGTGCAGGCCTGTGGTCTATCTGGGCTTAAACTAATGCAACTCAGCACTTACACACACCGAGGATGAGGACACAGCAGCTGACGACACAGCAAATAGGGGACAGAGAGGGCTGTGCTGCAAAACAAGAGCTTGGATATGGTTCACACTCACTTGCCTGTACGAACTACAACATATGGGCTGACAGGAACACACGTGTGCACCACTGTCTCTGTGCACACACTGTATACACAGTGGAGAAAGAAGTACTCAGATCCTTTACTTTTGTAAAAGTAGCAATACTACAATATAAAGATACTCCATTTCAAGTCTTGCATTAAGTGAAAAAGTTGAGTCATAACGCACAAGTACTAATGCATTAAAAGGCAAGTATGCTCCATACATATGGATCCGTTTATACTACCTTGAGTGTCTTCATACATGTATGTGTTCACAGATGTTTGTCAGATGTTTGCAGACATTCCGTGCAGACCCTCATGGACATGGACAGAAGATTAAATTTACATCTCATTGGTCCTATTGGTCGCCAACCGTCAAGAAGGCGGGTCTTATCTAATATGAGCCTGTCAGATAGCAGTCCTCAGGAAGACAGAGAGTAGAGGAGGAAGAGAGGACAGTGGCATGCTGCTGATAGCTGGAATATTTTTAGTTGAGACCGTGATAGCCCTCATCCCTGAAGTATTTTGGTTTAGTTTTTGTGTTATTCTATTTGTTAATTTAAATCAAGTGAAACCAAAGCTGAACTCAGTGCAAGCCTGGCCACACAAGACCTCACCAGGAAGCTTTCTCACACGTGTGGACCTGCGGTTGGGAGTGATCCATAATTCAGGGCAAATAGCATGTTTTTCTGAGCACCACTGACAGAAGTGTAATGGAAGATGTGGAGGACTATATTCAGTGCCGGACATTGACAACTAGTGTTTCAACATCTGCAGAGCTGCCTTGCTGACTCTTGCTTTATCCACTCCACATCTTCATCATCCACCAGCCTGCCATAGGTCAGTTAGACATGACTTGAACATGTCAGAAAGAAAAACAAAGACAAGTTGTATATATAGAATTTACTTTAGAGAGAAGACACAAACAGAGTAGACGAAACAAATTGTACTAAACAAAGTCGTATAGGGCCAAACAAAGGGAGCAGCTAGTGACACAGCCCTTTCTGCCATCACCACTGCAGGTGCAATGATTCATGGGAGAATTCATCTCGGGATGAGCTGGCGGGCTATAAATCACCTCTACCGCAAGACATCTGCACGCGCCAAAACCCAGCCAGCTCTTTCTCTGTGTGTTTGCTGAAGTTTATGAATGCCTGTGTGCACATGGAGGGGCGTGGTTGTGCATGTATTTGAGTGTGTGTGTGTGTGTGGAAATGCTGTAAATCATTATTTAAATCTCTAACACAGGATCCCTTCTGTTGATTTCAGTAAGGCTTAGCCCATTGATTTGTGACCGAGCAGTGAGGCATATTTAAAACATGAACAGACAGACCGCTATTTCCCCCCTCCTTCTCTCACCGCCACTCACCCACTCTCTACTTGTCTGTCATGCATCACAGCAAGTATGCGCCATTAGAGCAGGGCTTGGTTAAAACTAAGTTGCTCTGTCTGTCTGTCTATCTCACACGGTTTTATTCTGCTAAGCCTAGCTCTGTCTCCCTCCTCTACCTCTCTGCACTGCGGACTGTCCCTCAGCAGTGAGCCGGTCTTTAAAGCAACATATTTATCTCTGCATCAATGACATCACCAGTGAACAGGGAGGCACAGAGAGAAAGAGGGAGAGAGTGAGGGAACAGGAGAAGAAATAAAAAAGATATGTAACATCCAGTCTGCTGTCTGTCTGGAAGAGGTTACACTCCCTGAGGAGAGGAGAGGATAAAGTTTAAAGACAGAGGAGGAAAAAGACATGTTGCTGTCCTTGTATACAATATGGGTTTAACCCCCCTTGCATTATGTTCATCCACTGAGAAACCCCCCTTATACTGTAAAATCCTCCTTCTATTGTCCTTTATTGGCCCCTTTGAGGTTATCCTGAAGATAGTACAGGCGTCTCCATCCCAAACCAACTGCCCCTTGCTGCCTGGGAGGGATGGAAAACAGAGGGAAAATGCAGGTGGTTAAAACAGGAGCAGAAAACAAGGTGGGTAGAAGATCAAGCTGAGCCCAGAGGAATGCTTCTCTCAGACAGACAAGCTGACCTTTTTGCTTTTTAGTTCCATAAGAGCGGCTTTGGTATTACTCAGACAGCTCTCTTTTACTCCACGTGTGTCTCTCTGTGTCTTTTCTTTTGTCGCCTATGCCTCTTATCTATTTCCATTTCTCTTTTCTTTTCTCTGAATTGCAGTCTCTCCCTTTCAGTGCCTCTTTTGGTCCCATGGCAGTGGGCGAATACCACAATGGCAAGAGTCTCCATTGACGGCACACATACACGAACACAAGCACACACACACAAAGCTAAAGAGTCTTCCAGTAGTTTCTACAGCATGGGCCAGGTCACGGTCAGAGAGCTAACACTATTAATTAAGTAACAACCCATGATGTAACACACATAGAAACAACCATACTGCCGCTCCTGTGCATAGTTCTCTTTTTTAAATTATTACAGCTGGATTACCAAATACAAAAACTCAATATCCAGCTAATGATATCAAGAGCTAATGACAAAATTAGTGTCCCAAATGACCAAAGGCCAAAGTTGTGGTAGTGTAATAATAATGGTAATCAGCTTCAGCTCAAACACAAATTCCACATTTAGCGATGAAACAAGAGAACGGAGAATTGACTCATAGTTGATGGAGCAAACTGTTAAAGTGCATGTGCTTTGTATGACCAAAGTGCAAGAGGGAATTATTTTTTTCTCTTTATGGTGAAGAGAATCTCAGCTCAAAGGTCCACTTACTAATAATTCTGAGCTTTCAACAGCATCTCATTGTTTTTTTTCAACAAATGGAAGTTTGCTTAGGTGTCATCACATCATCTATATGTGGACTTTTGGTCACATAATACCACATACTGTATCACGGCTCTACAATACCTTTGAGTTTGCCTGGTAAGGGCCATGGATGTATTATAAGAACTGATGGTGCCCATTCGTTTGTATGAAAATTGCTTGCCCAGTGCATAAAAGTTTTGCGCTTTCTGGTTTGCTTCCACTAGTGCAGCCCACTGCACCGCACATAGACTTTACATTGGGATGACGCAATGAATATAAAATATCTACTTTACTCTCAGAATGTTTTGCAAATATAAAACCTTCATGGTTTAAAAATTCATAACATGAAGAGTAATAATTAATCTTGTTTACAGTTGGAGGTGTCCTATCAAGAGTTTAACAGAAGCCTCTGTTATAATGGTGGTCTATGGGTATAAAGCAATGCTGACTGACCCAAGGCTTTTCACATCCTCTAGCTTTAGCAGAAACAAGGACTGCAGTGTCTGGGAGCTGGACTCTCCAAATTGGGGAGAAAGAAGAAAGGAAAAAAAGGATGAAACAATGAATGGCCTCTAGTCAAATAAAGCACAAACAGTGCACAAGTGTAGTACCAGAATATTGATCACGCCCCTGGTTGTTATGGTTACAGTACATGGGAAAGTGGACCGGAGAATATGTTCATGTTCCTTAATAAAACAGGACTTGTAAGATGAAGAAGCTGAAGAGGAGAGAGTGGATATGGAAGTGAGGTGTGAAATTAACAGATTCAGTCTGACTCCATACAAGCTGTAGCAGTTATGACCCCTTGTTCTCCACCATTGCGTTCCTCTTTTCTCACTCTCTCTTCCTGTCGTCTTCCAACATGCAGTCGGGGACATATTGGCTACTTTTCTATTTCTGGAAACAGCCAAGCCCCCCCTCTGTTGTCCTTTATTTCCACACCATATCAGCTCTTCCTTCCACTGCCTCTGCTCCTTCCACTTGTCCGTTGAGCCAAATCCAGTTATTCACAGCTTGATCCAATGGGTCTTATCAGCCTGACTGTTTATCTGTTTGCATTTTGCTGTCTTATCTGCTGAGGTGTTGTCCATCTGTCCCAATCGACAAAACACTGGCTCTCTGTTTATTTTAAACCATTATTCACCCAGGGAAAGTTGGCTGAGCACTTATCTTCTTTTCCAACATTGCACATCACATTCTTGCACATATATTCACACCCAAGGCAACCACAACTATCCAATGAGCAAGTCCACTGAGAGTTTAAGGTACCCTGTGGAATTTATGACCATTAGTGGTATTATGGAGATATAATGAACGAGTCCCCATTTTGTTTGTTTTTCATTCACACATGTATGCACACAAGCAAATGGTGATGCTATATACACACTGTTGGTGACTGCAGAGGAAGGTACAGTAAATATGCAAGCTATAAATCACAAAGAATAAGAAGGAGACAAATTGCCCAGAGTAATGATAAATGAAACAAGCATTTACCTCAAAGATTGGCCATGCTATGGAATGAAAGGGGGACTATATGACATGCCTCGATTTCTTGCCATTTCTCTGATTGACAGTTGGTGGCAGTAACATGCTAGCACATGTAGCAATTTGCCAAAAAACAAAGAAAAAGAAGGTGGCTGGCTGATTAAAAAAGATTAAGTGCACAACAAAAAAACCTGATTTATGACCAAAAAAAAAAAATATCTTATCCACCCAACACCTGTTTGATTGATATTCCTTGGAGTGCACCAAAAAAAACAAACACAAAAACATTTGATTTAGGAACGGAGATATCTGTTTTTGCAAATGAACCCTTCATATCCAAAATATCAGCTATGTAAATGCTATAAGAGGAAGGAAATGCATTCAGCATATTTGTTAGAAATCAAAGACACACATAATGCATTTTGGTGAGAAACACTGAATCAACACAACTGTGTTTGTTTACAAGAAAACTCCACAGGGTACCTTTAAGTGCTTTGCTATAAGGCACCTTAGTGGAGGTTTGCTGTGAAAGTGTTTCCTCATCCAATTTGGTCCACAAGGAATTAAAATGGCTACAAGCCCACTTCTCTAGTCTTTACTCTTCTACTGCCCTTTTTACAGAAGGTTTATGTTCATTTATCTGTCTGGCGAGTTGCTATCTGTCAGTCCTGTCCAAAAATATACTGACTCTCCACTTTTATGCAGCGCACTATGGCTACAATTTTTAAGTTTAATCATGGAGCGCAGACACCACCATGTTCTCGGCACACCTCTAATAGGCACCTCCAGTCTAGACACGAGGGCTTATGTGGGCTAAATAGAAAACATAAGACATCTGCAGGGCACCATCCATTCAGTCTCCATTACCCCACAGATAGGCTTTCTCAGTCCCACACTAGCCATCATCATCAGTCAGTAGCCAGCCTAAGCACCCATATAGACCCAGTGTTCTGTCTCCTAGCCAATTAAGTAGCAGTTATGAGTTCAGCAACACAGCTCTGATGGGACAAATGACAAATAATCAGACATTCTCAGTCCAAAATGAGCCTGGGCCTAATTGGTGGACATTAAGCACACTGAGAGTAACTTGGACCAGACGGAACTGTTAAGAGCCTGTAACAGTGTGTGGCAGTAAGATTGGATGGGGGGTGTGATGGCAAGCATTTAGAACTAACTAAGCTGGCATATTGCTCTCCATTTCGCTCTGTCGTTACTTTTATCTGTTTCCACTATGCTCTTCCCTCCTCTTTCCTCCTCTCCCATACCTCTGCTCTCCCTTCCATACACAAACTGCCAGCCTGAAGCACATCCAGATGCAAATGGCCGTACATCCACATGAGGTGAGATCTTGAACCACGAAGAAGAAGTGAAGCCAGACTTGAGAGAGAGAGAGAGAGAGAGAGAACTGGTAAAAGAAGGAACACCAAAGGGAGGAGCTGAGAAAGAGCATGAGGGATTGAACAGACTGCAACATTTCATCATCAAAACTCCAACAAGCAGCTATTCAGAAAAAAAAAAAAAAGACCTGAACCGTGTCGATTTGTTTCGGAGGGTGAAAAGCCGTCGGTGAGATCAAACAGGCCTTTGATATTTCTGTCATGTATAAAGGGAACCATACTCTTGGGAGGATACGCTGGTGAACAAGCTCTTCTTATATTCACTGTTTATCTTGTGCTCTCTGCCAATGTATACATACACCTCCATGGAATCAGTCCCAAAATACACTATGCAGGCTTCTGTTCCCCATTGCATATGGATACAAAGCCCTTGTGCTTTGGTTGTACTGTGCCTGTCTGTGCTTGTCAGAAGAATTAAGGCATCCTATTTCTTTGACAGGGCTTCCCTGGCTGTCATAAACCCCTAAAAGCGGCAACCAGTGGTTCAACACAATGCCACTAAAACTACTTCTGTGTCCATCTAATTCCTTTTTCTGTCACTGGCCAGACTGATGTTTCATGTGGGCAAAAGGCATCAAGAGTCGTTCCACTGATGAAGAGGAATGGCAGCAGAGGTAATGTGATACACTGTGGGCAAGGTATTAAATGGCATGAAGCTGAGAGGGACGGAGGAGTAAAGGAGACAAAGCACTGTGGCGTCACATCACTTGCGATGGAAATAATTAGTGCTGCTGTGATATTGATGGATCCTATCTTATGTTTATGCCAGGCTCTCTCATCGTGGCTCTCTCTATCTCTCTGCCTCTTTCAATCTCGCCCACTTACATAGTGGTTAATAAAGAAAAAAAGAGTTCAAACAAACCCCAGAGTACTATCATCCTGTTGTGTCTCAACCTTGGGAATCAATTCACCAATGAAGAAAAAGTAGACTCCAGCTAAAAGTATGCAATGATAAATCAAATTACCTAGCTGAGGAATCATTATTCATAAGCCACTAGAGCTGTCTGGCTTTTAGATTCATTCTGTTTTGTGGTTCAATAAGGCCAATAACTTACTGCATAAACTCTGCGCTCATTGTGTTACTGTGTGGGTGTTCTCTCCTGCAGTCCAACGCTTGATATATGCCGTTTTTCTAGCTTGATGATGCTCCTGTGTAGAAATGAACGTACACACATACTGCACACATGCACCCTCAGAAGGTTTCAGTAGTAAAGGTCAGGTATAAATAGAAACTGTTAAATGCTTGTATCAACTCTCAGTTACCTTACTGCACAAAAGACGGTCTGAAATAGTACTACATCACTGCTGTGTGTGTGCCGCAACGCATGTGTGTGAGTGTGTATGACTCTGTCCTGACTTCATGGAGGATTAATTGATTGCCGCTGTGCCGTCATCCAGATTTCATTTCCTTCGGAGAGAGATGTGCATCCTAGCAACAATCTTACAGTCTCCACACACATATCGCAGAGTTGTTTGATGTGAGCACCTTCTCTCTCTCTCTCTCTCTCTCTCTCTCTCACACACACACACACACACACACACACACACACACACACACACACACACACACACACACACATAGAGTACACTCCCATTTCTCAGCCAGTAGAGCCCAGCACATTGAGGAAACTCAAATCAACTACATCTCCGCTGATCAAATCCAACTGCATTAGAATTCATTTCGAGGTTTCAGGACAATGAAGGAAAGTTTCAAATATCCTGCTGATTAGGATATTAGGTAAATGCAGACCCACTGATTTATGGGAACAGCTTGGAGACAAAAGAAAAAATTGGTTGGGCATTGGGGATGATTAGGATGAGTCATCAACAAAGAGCCAAGTCATGGTTGAGTTTCCCAGCCCACCTTGAGACACTTTATTATGATGCAAGACAGGGAAATATTTGATGCCCTGAAGAAAAAATACATGGCCGGTGTGTGTTGGTGAAGTTTGTATTGACACCCATGTTCTGTATTATTTGTGTATGTAAAGAGGAAGTGCATGTGCTCAATTGGAGGAAGAGGATGAGGGAGATAAACTGAGCGGTCTTTGCTTAGGATTAAGCACCTGTGCACCTGAGGCAAACAGGTCTCTGTGGATATCTTTATGTGTACTGTATGTGTGAGTGTGTGACAGACAAAGGGCATAGACGAGCCGCGTCTCATGTGATGTGAGGCCTGATTACATCAGAGAACCATTTGGCTTGTGCTTGAAAGTGCCTGCTATAAATCCACAAACTCTTGTTCTCTCCAGGCGAGCTCATCTTATTCTGGTAAAGGATGCTTCCTCAGTTCCATACAGCAACAGAACAGCTGGAGCTTCCTCAACTTGACAAAGCTGGTCCCAGTCTCTCAGACACAGCAGTGCTGCAGTTGCACTGATCCACTGCTTATCCAGGGAAACTGGACCAGTGGGAGACATTCAGGGTCTTAGCTGAGTGCCTCCCTCCCGTCTGCAGAGATCTGTTTTTGGAGGGCTTAATTGGAAGAGGGAGAATGATGTCCGAGAAAGGTACTCTGTGGTGAAACATAATGATCCTGCTCTCCCCCTCTTCTCCACAACCTTTTCTTCCTTACATTACTTTGTTGCCTTCATGTTCCTTCACTTTTCTCAGTTTTGTACTGGTCAGCCGTTGTCTTGTCTTCACAGTTTTCTAGTTTGTTTTCACTCAACACCCATTTCTGTCTTTGTCCTCACTCCAGTATTCCTTTCTCTATGTTTACTGACAGAAAAAAACCCAACCTTGGTAAAAGAAAATACTTCATAATAATGGACTCCTGCTAAAGAATGAGAAGGTCCAGCCCCCAAAAATCACTTCAGACTGGCTGGTAGCGCACTTGACCAACACAGCTGGACAAATGCCTTTCAAATGAGAAAAGACAGACTGAGGAATTAGAAGTTAAAGGAAGAAAAAGAGGTATAGAAATACACTATGGAGCTTATTATTTAGAACCAAGACTTGGCTTCATTTAGTGTTGATACATAATTACTCGAGGCGCAGAGCCAACAATTTTGCAGCTGGATATAGATTATATTGGAGCCTGAAGTTTTGGCAAATTACCATATTATTTACATCAGTCTAATGGCTCCTCTCCGCGCAATGGGAAAAAGGCTAAATTTGAAATGATTCCTCCCAAAATACATAATGCCTTCCACCACAGCCCCTCAGCAGCTGCGACAAAGTAAATGAATGGATATGGGGACATTAAAAATGGAAATTAATAAAAAGGAGTAATTACCTGTGGATTATCTCTGTGTAGTAATTAAACAGCATTGGCATATGCCTGACACTGATATGCCTGCAGAGCTTTATGAATTATGCTGATGTCAGATCAGCCTTCAGCTACTGTTTTGCTTTGTGCTATCTTTGGTATGGGCGGGATGATACACTGAGGTGGGTTTGAATGGACTGAAGATGATTCTACAGATTTCTGCCTTCAGATGAGGTAATATAGGACAGGTGACAGTTAGCATATAGCTATTCTTACCAGGTATTCTCACTACTGAACTAAATGGAATTGATCTGCACCCCATTTCCCGAAAGCACCTTAAAGGAATAGTTTTGGGAAATACAACAGACATTTTTGGGAAATATGCTTATCCTCTTTCTTTCCAAGAGTTAAATGCAAAGATTGATACCACTCTCATGCCTGTCCATTAAATATGAAGCTTCAGCCAGGTGACGGTTAGCTTAACTTAGCATAAAGACTGGGAACAGGGGGAAACAGTTAGTCTGGCTCTGTCCAAGGATAATAAATTCCACCTAGCACCATCTCTAAACCTCGCTAATTAACATGTTAATTCTTGTTTATTTAATTCGTACAAAAAACAAAGTGTAAAAATGACATGTTGTGGTTTTACGGGGAGCTATGTGCAAGACTATTTCTTGCCCAGGCTAGCTGTTTCCCCATGTTTCCAGTCTTTATGCTAAGCTAAGCTAACCGTCACCTGGCTGAAGCTTCATATATGAAATGGACAGATAAGAGTGGTAACTATCCTCTCATACGGTAACTCAACAAGAAAGCGAGTTTCCTAGAATATCGAGCTATTCCTTTAAGGCTGATCTTTTATGCTTGCAGAAACTTCTAGAAGGGACAATTCATGATCTACAGGATGAAAACGGAGTATAAAAAGAGATTTCCACTCAATTTTGAAAACCTACTTTAGGCTGGAAATTAAAATGACCCCTTTCTATTATACTGTTAATCTGTGAAATGTCAGACTTAAAACCAGGTGCATTTTTGAATGCGGTTCAATGCTGGTAGTTCCCTAAGATGCGATTCCAGAAGATGTAGAGCTGACTTATTCTCTCTCTAATCATCTTTGTGTAATTACGCCCACAGCTCGTTAAATATTGTGCCATACAGTCATGGAACATGAGCTGAGTGGTATAGGCAAACCCGACATTAATGACACTGGATGGTACCAATCAGGCTCAACTGGAATCTGCTCAATTTTGATAACCATGGCCTATGGTGTTACACTGAGAGTAGATATTGAAATATTGTAGTCATTTTAATGAAGAGCAAATACGGGTCGACGCTCAGTGCCCTTCAGCCGTTCGCGAACAGGCACGTATAGTCATGCACGCTCAAACAGTCAGAGACATAGCGGGACGTGTCTTCCCTTTGTGGTTCCCCGAGCGGGTGTCCATCAGGCTAAATGAGAGATGAGAGGTTCAGCTTGGTGTGATTTGGATATGATCCTAATGACTGAAACCTGGCTGACAGACGGACCAACCGCATTCAAGCATATGGACGAGCACAGGCAGACATGCATGCAACCACATACACACACACACACACAAACACATTAAAACACATGCACATGTGCACACACACATGCTTACAAACAAAGAGGTGAAAATCCATGATTATTGGCAGCTGTCACCTTCAATCAAAGTATTTTGCTTCAGGTCTGAGGGAGTGTTCATCAGAGAGATGAGGCAAGGACGCATATGGGTCAAAGCTTCAATAACAGCCTTCATTTCTCCTCTACAACAAAGG
The DNA here is from genome assembly GCA_008360985.2 of Macquaria ambigua. NCBI lineage: Eukaryota > Metazoa > Chordata > Actinopteri > Centrarchiformes > Percichthyidae > Macquaria > Macquaria ambigua. Next base: position 59,933 of record VMKM01002527.1, read on the forward strand.
AAGAAAGAGGAAGAAGAAAAGACAGACAGAAGACTAAAGGGCTACTTCTTTTGCTTGATTACAGCCACGCACTCTCACACAAGAGGAATTCCTTTAGGAGATATTTATAGAGCTTGCTCAGTGATTAATGGCTGCATATCAGGTAGGTGTATGCAGGCAGCATAGCGTGACCACGGTTGTCCCAGTGTTCACCCTACACAGGCATCAAACAAGCGTGCACACACGCACTTAACCGCAAACATGGACTAACACACATTTGCCACTGTGGACGTGACAGTGGGAGTCAGGCAGGCAGGGCGGATCTACCTGTACTTTAGCTAATGGAATGGAAGCGTCCCTGCTGGGTGCTGTTCAGCTTGATTTCCCCCGGCACCACAGTCTGCCGGGGGGCCACCACTGGATGATTATTCACATCTGCACACACGTATTACTCAGTAAGACCATAGCTCCAGAGAGCATGTCGATGCTCTGGTACTCTCTGTGCTCATAAAGCATGGTGTGCTTTCACAAGACACTCCAACATGTAGTATCCTACAATACGTCATTAATAGTATTTTTTTATTTTTAGCTTAGAGTTTGCAGAGGTGTATAAGATGTGAGTATATGTATACATATTAATTGATTCACAGAAAATTAAAAAGTAATTTGATAACCTATTAATCATCATTTAACATGCAAAATTGCCAAACTGTTACTGGTTCTTGTTCCAAAATACCTTGGTCTATGGGGAAATTGTGATGGACATTTTTAGCCGTCCTAGCAGCATGGCTCTAGGGATGACAATGTCTGTTGGTCCAGACTGAAATATCTCAACAACTACTCACATTCATAGTCCCCAAAGAATGAATCCTAATGACTTTGGTGATCCCCCGACTTTTCATCCACCACCATCATCAGGTCAAAATTTCAATTTGTCCAATACTTTGGTTTATGACCAAATACCTGCAGAACTAATGACATCCCCATCATCCTCAGCTATACCTTGTGTAATTACCAAATGTTAGCATGCTAACATGCTAAACTAAGATGGTGAATATAGTAAACATTACCTGCTCAACATTAGCATGTTAACATTGTCATTGTGAACATGTTAGCACGCCACTGTTACCATTTAGCTCAAAGCACCACTGTGCCCAACCGGATCACAGAGCCGCTACCTTGACTGTAGACTTTTAGTCTTGTTTAATATTTCCTGACATTTCAGAGCCTAACCAATTAATTAAAAAATATATTAATAAGCAGATGAATTGATAATGAAAATAAGTGTTAGTTGTAGCCCTTTTATATTACTGTAAAAAAAAACTTGTGTGTGCGCATGTATTGGTAAACATGAGTACATGAGTATGTATATTTATGTATTTGAATAAGTATGTGTATATTTATGTATTGACAGTTATGTGTTTGTGTGCTGGTCTGTGTAGATGAACATGTGCTGCACATGTCTGTGTATGTACAAAGCTAGTTTGTGTGTGTGTGCCTTTATCTTTGTGTGTGCGTGTGTGTTGACCTCTCTGACTCAATTATTTTTCTGCCTGTAGCAATAAGGATTAGAACTTTTTTGCCGCCATAGAAAAAACCTCAATTCATTTGCTGAAAATATGACAATAAAAACGAAATTGGTTTTCTTTGGCTGAGGAGATAGAAAAATCAGAAAATAATTTTCCGCCCCTAGATGACATTTTTCAGTTTAGAAAAGCTGTTTAGTTTTTATTTTCCAGGGAATATCACTTCACATAAAGGGCAGGGAGATTAAAGGAAGGCTGTGCCTACTTTATATGTGATTATCAGCAAGACTAACATACTGAGGGCAGAGGATCTTAAAATAAGGCTGGTTAACATGAGACACTCACAGTAATGCTCAGTGAGGGCTAAGAACAGCTATGATGTAATTTCAGCAGCACAGTCCACATCAGTGCACTTAACATGGCAGCTGTTAGGCTTTGACATCTAGACAGAACACTGCAGAGTTGAAGGCCAGAGGTGACGGTGGTGGTTTTACTGTTGGAAGGACTTAACAGACCTACTCTAAATTCCTTATTTCTTGTCCGAATTACACAAAAACGATACAAGTGAAAGATGATTTGAGTCACAAATGGCACTGGAATAGGGAATGAATACCTTTGCCCCCCTGCTGAGCGAGTAAATGACTTGTGGGGGTCTGATTGAGTGCGTACCAGGGCTTAGAAATTACTGGAGCGTTTGTATATGCAAAGAACATCACAGACAAGACAGCACAAGGTTTTGATTTTGAAAGCTTTGCATACGCGTGTGTGTACTTGTACACATGTACAAAGCACACTGTCACACTGTCACACTGTAAAACATCACAGGCAACAGATTAAGGCTTTGATTTTAAAATACTTACTGAATGATGTATTGTGTATGTGTGTGTGTAAAATAAAACAATTTATCCGTAAACAGGGTATTTGTCTCCATCTTTAACATTTAATGTGAATGATTGGAGCAGACGTTCTCTCGTCTATTGATCAACTTGACTCTATTTCTTCTTCTCTCCTCTGTACATACATTCAGCCATAATTGGCTGTACTCTATCATCTGTCTCTTGCTTTCTTCTTAACAAATAAACAAACTCATTCCATTTACTGTCTGTCAGATCTGTTTTTACATTTGTCTATGTATGTTGTTAATGTTAATGCATTTAAGTTAATGTGTTGTCATCATCAGCATGATAGAGGAATAGAGGTTCTTGGCTTGGACAGAGTTGTGTTTTCCAGAGTCCCCCTGAAGACCGAGTAGTAAGCTAAATGAAACTGCACTGATTCACTAATATGCTAACTCAGAGAACTCTGCATTGTATCTGTCATACCTCATCACATCAAATGACAGTTGTAAGTAGTAAAAGGCTATTTAGACAATTGCACAGACAGCGTCCTCATGCCAAAGCACAATGACTGTAGTGCATTGGACAAGCGGTTGCCTTAAGGCCTAGCACTCTAGAGGATAGTGAGCTTATTATTGGACATTTACAAATCTCAAACCAGTTGGGGAAAGCAGGGCAGGGAGTATTAATGAAAAATGTTCCCCCGTCTGTACACGTACTCTACATGTGCCCTTGAAGGAGGCACTTAACTACACCAGCTGTCAGCTGTGGAAAGTAACCAAGTACATTTACTCAAGTACTGTACGTAAGTGCAATTTTGACTTGAGAATTCCCATTTTATGCTACTTTATACCTCTATGCCACAGAGACAAATATGGTACCTTTTACTCCACTACATTTATTTGACAGCAGCAGTTACTTTGTAGATTACAATTGTAGCTACATACTATTGATGAGTTTATGAAATATGATCCAATGTTATCGCTACCAATCAATCTAAAATAATTAACACTACCTCGTCTAACTATAACATTAAAATGCTGTGCAACAACTGTGCATCAATAATAATAATCAAATATTTTAAAATATAACACATGACATGGGCCATTCTGCTGCATAATGATTACTTTCATCTTTTATACTTTTATACTTTTATATTTTGCTGATAATACTTTTTTTTTTTTTTACTTAAGTAAGATTTTTAATGCCGGACCTTTGCTAGTATTTTTTCATGAAGGGATTGCTACTTTTACTCATGGAAAGGATCTGAACACTTTCCCCACCACTGCCCGCTGTGATAGTAAACCTCCTGCATGGCAAACATAAGCAGTTTGTGATTGAACCACAAGCAAGGCTGGTTGTCGTTTGAATTTTTTGTCCCTTTTTTTTTTTGTTTCATTAAACAAAATCTCTTGAGCTCAGCATTGTTGTCTTAACACAAGCTCTGTGGAAATAAAATAGTATAAAACTGGCAAAGTTATGACTTAAATAAGAAAATATCTGATCAAAGAATAGGTAAACAAGACTTTACAAAACATTTGATGCTAACTTTTGGTAACTGATAGTTTTCAATAGTCGATGCTACACATTTTATTCAAAAAGTAAAAAAGCATTGAGGTTCAATGCCCTCGTAGGATTGTGTGGATCTGCAGTGTACTATGTATTTGTGGCAGGGTATTGCTGACACAGCATTCATGCTCAATCTTCTCTCGATAAGCAAAAGGTCATCTTAGTAAATCTAATCAACTATTTCCGGTGTGACTGCATTAAAGCCATGCTCTGCAGTAATAATTTTAAAATGCTTAAAAAAAACACCAACGAAGACGTGACAACAAGAAGCAGCGAGTCAGGCACTTAACTCTCCTCGCACCCTGAGGGCAAAACATCATGCTGGTTTCTCTGTGACATTAAGACCAACTGGCGTTAAAAGTCATTCTGTAACTGAGAAGAGAGAGCAGCACCATCAAGTTAACTGTGGATTATCAGACATTACACCTCATATGGTAAACAGAGAGAGGCCTAAAGTGAAAGTTTTAACAGTCACAAGCTCTCTGTTTCTTTCTTTTTTTTTTTTTTTTTGGATATCACGGTTTTACAACATAATCCATCCAGGCTGTACGACTGATGCTCCATAAGGAGAACCGTAGTTTAGACAAGTTTACGACATTACATTGATGAAAGAAGTAAGAAGCAGAATAACAGAAGAGGAAGATGGAACTAAATTAAACAGAGAAGGTGCAAAAAATACAGAAATAATAACAGGAAGAAGGTAAGCAAATTGGTAGGAGTTAATATCGGGAAAGTGGCAGGAAAGAGAGGCAGGATGGGAGAAGTCGAGGACAGTAAATGAGAGACACGGCCAGTCTGTAAGTCTGGGAGCTGCCTAATAACCCTTAGCTGCTGATCGGGCTGTTTCTGGGCGCCGACACTAAACGTTCTGTTCAGTCGTCCTCAGTCCCATAATCCTCTTATCCGAGTTGATTTCAGCGCTGTGAAGTCACAAGCCGCTGTTTGCTGTGAAACTGTCTATGGCAGAGCCGTGATGGTCGTCTGTGTCTTCAGCTCAGGGAACAAAGCCCAAAGGATCAGGATAGGCAATGGGGTGGACTGAGGTGGACATGAGGTCATGTACTGTGAGTTCAAAGAAAAAGGAACTAAAGCAACCCGAAATAAAAGATTCAACCTGAAATGATACCGTACATTCCTAGGAGATTTACCCCTGTGTATCTCACTGCACTTAAAACCACATTACCTGGAAGGAAGAAAAACTCATAAATCGTCTCTGTTATTCCCTCCAAGGTTATCCACAGAGGGCTCTGTTAAATCAATGAAGGGGTGTTGGGAGGTGATCTGAGGTCAAGGACTCAGTGGTTTGACTCTTGACCTCACCCTGGAAGTCAAGCCTCAGTCATGTGACATGCTGTATGAACTGGGTACAACCTGCAGGTCAGATTTGATCACACTAGACTTTATGCAGGATCTGACCTTGGTTGGGAGTAGATGCAGGATAATACATTGGATTGGATGAGACATATGAGGAGGAATGTGCATCGGCGATATTAATTAAAAAAGGAAAACCACTTTCTTGAATTCAATAAAGCTGCATTCACAAAAGCTTCCAGCACTTTTCTTCACCCTAATCCCTCCTTTCCACATGTTTTCCTCTAAAGGATACCTGCAGCTCTTTAATGTGCTTTGGGAGAAAAGCAAAGCAATGAGGGTTTCTGACTGGTGTGTGTGTGTGTGTGTGTGTGTCTCCCACTGAGAGAGAGATGGCCGCCCAGCTGATCAGCTCTACAGGATGCTCCATGCTCTGTTAAAGTGATAACACTCACAAGGATTAAGACCTATGCCTTCCAGCAGGGGACACCTACATGCACAAACACACACACTCAAACACACATGGATGCCGAATGAAGGAAAACTGATTGGTTCGGGTGGGTGGGGGTACAGCTGGACAGGGGCTCTGGAACATGCCAGGGATTATAGATATTTACTGTTTCAGGGCCATGAGTGAGCTGTTTTCAGGAATTTCCAGCAGCACCCATGCTGTCACACACAAAAAAACGGAGCTGCTTCCTTTCTCTGCAGGTGCCTCCTGCCTTCTGCCACTGCTGGCAAAAGAAAGAAGGTCTGTGTAAATGTCTGATCTTGTAAATTTCATTCAGTTGTACTGTACATGTGCAATTTTAGTCTGAAACTAATCTGCTCAGCACAGCGCTGCATCAGAGTGTTCATTTTATTTGATCAATTTCTCCAATTATAAGTCACCTTTTTAGGCTGACTATAAAGGAAACAGATTTGGTTGAGCCTCTCATTTCTACCATGCAGAAAAAGTGGTAAAGTACAATGAGGAAAGCATTTACTCCTAAAATATGCAGACATTCTCCTCTACTAAAACTTAATTACTTACACAAAAGCCTTTGTTGTGTTCATGCATGGCTGCACATGCACGTGTGTTTTTGTTTACTGAATGAGGTAAAAGATTAATTATTTCTCTGGGTGCCCTTTATTATACCATTTTGAAGCATAAAATATTGCAATATTCCAGTTTTTTACTAGTTGAACAAACAGCACTTGTTTGGTGCAGAAGTCTCTGTTGAGGTTGGTTTCATATCTTTTGCCCGTCATCTTATCTGCGGTGTGACTCCACATCTAAGCAGTTCATAAACCCTGTGACAGCCAAATGCAGACATTATTCTGCCCAGGTCATATTGCGCACACTGGTATTGTAATCTCTCTTCGTCATTCTTTCTTATTTAATCAGAATGGGCTCATCTCACTCATCTTATACTGAATGATGACCAGGCTTAGATGGGAGGGCAGAAAGCACACGAGATATCATGTAATTAAGGCTGTGGTGAGATAGTGGCCAGTGAATCGATGGCTTCAGTATTAAAACCGGATGGAGTAGCTACGATTTAAATATTTCAGCAGCGGGGGAAGAGTTGAAAATGTTCTTTTAGTGATGGATTGAGCTAAACTATGCGATCTGGCAGCTAGTGGTGTCATTGAGACTATTCATTACAGATTCCGTAACTCACATTTTCTCTCCACCCTTCTCACTTCTACTGTAGCTACTATGCAGAATGGTCTTGGGTTGGGTGGGGAAACATGCAGAATGTGTTGTGGCCATCTTTTCTCATTTGTTTTCATCTCTGTCAACAGCTTGGTTTTATGCAGTACATCTTTATTTAACTTAAGAGAGCAGTCTACAATTCAACTCACTGTATAGGAATCCATTGCAGACTCTTTGTCTTTCTCCTCTTTATCTGTCTCATCCTCTGTCTGCCTGTCAGGTGAACATCTGTGTTAATAAAGCATTCAGAGACACTGCTACCTCACATAACACAGTCTCAGCTGATTGACTGCACGAAACCACAGATAAGTACTGTAGCTGGGCACTGGGTGTACATCAGCCTCTACAAAGGAGCACAAGATGAGCACAAACAGCTATGATAGCAAGCCCTTTGGGATAAGACATTTTATTCCTCCCCATGATATGCCCAGCTGTTTTCTGTTAGAGACACATATGAGAGTAGAAGACAAAGCTGAAACAGTTCAGATTGAGGACATGGTCTTATCTTGTTTAGTGTAATTAAACATCAGAGCTGATCAAAGGGACATGTGTTTGGCTGGGGCCAAGAGTTAAGGGGGCTGGGCCATCAAACACGTACAGAACACACCAACATGCCATCACACGCTCTGAGTTGATCTCAGCAACCTGTGATAGAAACAACTTTAAAACTATAAAGCATTAGTGCTCAGTCTGTTCACAAACCACTAATCCTACTGTGTGCTTGTCTGTGGCAAAGAGTTTTCCCTATGTCCTGGTGATTTCCACTTCCCACTGTGGCCAGGTAAGCACATGCGGTCTGCCCGTTGA
>VMKM01002528.1:5000-67608 GCA_008360985.2 Macquaria ambigua
ATACAGTTTTAGGCCTTATTCCAAATGTAGCATTTTCCCATTAAGACTTGTGTGATGTGCAGATATTCTTCAGGTTTTAGCAGCGTTCTGTGGACATGTATGCAGCTCGTTCACGGCCTCTTCCTGTTTCCGGTCAGCTCTGTGCTGGAAACAAACCAACCAGCCAGCAGTTTGCAGGGCTGGGGTAGAGATGCAGGCACAGAAGAAAAGACAAGGAGAAACACAGCTGCTGTTAAACATGATGAAAGACTTGGAGATCAACAGGTTTCTGGATACGAGCAAATATCACAACGCCGACCTTTTCAAGAAGGAACGAATGAAAGAGGGAGGCTGAGTTCACACGGTCCAACAAGGCTGCATGGAAACAGGAATATTAGAGGAAGACTCATCAACAGGGATATCGTCTTTTTTCGGGATAAGGGCAAAAAAACTGAATATTTTGTGCATGTAAACGTAGTCAGTCACTCACTCAGTGAAACAAGCAGTTTGTAACTCAGCCAACCAGTCGTCAAGTGAGTCAGCTAATTATTTAGAGAATCAGTCGGTAACTAAAGACTTATTTATACTGTAGTTAAGGAGCAAGTCATGTGTTGACCAGTAGAGCTTTGTCATACAAACGTTTGTGTTTCTGGTTCATTGACAGTGGAGACTTTGTTCTAAGCAACCAGATGCCAAGATCAGCGGAGGTTTGTCTACATCCCAAAAAAAAAAAAAGATGAAAAGACAAATGCTGAATACTTTGAGGGAGGAGTAAATATTCTGTATGTATTTTAACAACCTCTCTAACAACCACTTTGCTGCTCCTGTCACATTCATGGCACTCAGAGTGACTCAGTGTCACCCTCTGCAGGTTTTTATCAGTGAACAATCTCATCGTCACAGCTGTGTCATACTAATGAAGGTTTGTGCGACTCTACAAAACAAAAGCAGGTATCAACACTCGTCACTGACGCTCAAAAACGGTCGACTTTTCATCATTTATGTCCCACAACATCCTGGTAAACATTTTAAAGCAGAAGTATAAATCAATCTCAAGTCTGTCAGTCACTCTGACAGATGATCAATCGGTCAGTCAATCAGGCAGACACCACAGGACAGGAGTGATTCTTACCTTATGGAAGCTGCCGTAGAAGAGTTTTTTGATTTCTGGCCCTTCGAAGGTGACCGTCTGGAAGTCTCCTTTGTAGTCGTTGTTGAAGAATGTCAGAGTCTTTCCCCCGTCTGCAGGAAGAACAACAACAAAAAGGAAATAAATCACTTGTATGGATCATTCCTAATATTAAGTGGCACAACACCTTTGCCCAATGCACCTCACAAAATTCTTTTATTGATATTAATGTCTTCCTGTGTGATAGGTATCGATTTCATGGTGGAAATCAGTAAATGACAGCTTTTACCTGAATTGCTCCTTCATGACAACACTAAGCATCCCTGGTATTTTGTACACTTAGTTCATGATTGTGATGAATTCATAATTAAAGAAATAAAGCACAAACTGACAAAAAGAAACAAATGTGTTCATATTGATTTTTTTTTGAAAACCAGATGCTCCCACAGCTGAGATCCAGACTCACTGTCGAGGATGACTCCCACCAGCGGCTCGTTGTTCTTGTTGAGGATCTCCCAGAGGGCGAAGGGCTCCTCTGGAGTGTCGGGCAGCAGTCTGAACAGCAGGGTGATGGTGTAGTCAGAGGGCAGCCCTTCAGGATGGATGTACCTGTGAGTCAGAACGGAAACATCAGACCAAAGTAGATATTGTGAAGGCTTCTTGGTTATGATCTCTATTTACGTCGTGCAGCTTGTATTTATTTCTAGAAGCTATTGCGAGATCCTAATCTCTATAAACAGATATCTGCAGATGAATGCAGAATCTGTAGGCAAGGGACAAGATTTTGGTACCGGAAGCATTCTGGTTTCCATTTGTAGTCTGAGGAGTACTGACCAATCACGTTTGAGCGGGCTTTGGTTGCATGCAGGTAAACGCAGGTTAAATTGATCAGCATTCAAAGCGTCGTCAGATGACAGCCGATGGGTTCCGAGAGAGGAGACTTGTGACAAATGACAGTTACAAATGTGAACATGTCTGTGTACCTGGTTGGCTGTGCCAGAAAAGCATCACTGTGCAGGTGGAAGCAGGGGAAGGTATTGAAGGTGCCGGGTACCATGGAAACGCCAGAGACGCTGCTGTACCGATTCTCCACCAGCCCAAACAGCTCCATCATACGGAAACCTGATGACAGATGGTAGGAAGTAAAAGAGTCAGAAGCCACCACTGAAAATAAATACAACATTAAGCCTACGTTTTAATGAAATTAACCCGTTTCAATAAGATTTATTTCTCTAGTGCAGGTCCGGTGATTTTAATATTACATGTGTGATATTTCTCCTCCTATCACAGTAACAACTATGGCACCAATGTCCCTTTATTTGTTGATGTCCCAGAGAGACACCTTGTATTTTAAAAGTGCATCTGAGTTTTTAAGCACAAAGAGCTGCGTTTCCTGTTGGAGTTTTGCCATCTCAGTCACTGCACTGTTTGATCTCTGTGTGACTTGTGCCAGCTTGTTAACACCAACGTCCAGTCTTATTTATGAAACCAAAGGAAGCCAAAGGAAAAAAGTAAAGCAATTAGAAGAGCAAGACTCAGAAAGCTCACCGAATGGACTGTTGTTGATGAGCTCACCTCTCTATCAAGGTATGTTTTTCTACTCATCTTAGTAGCACCGATATTACAACGCAATGAGCAATGCAAATGAGAGTAAAATAGATATTTTGTTTGTATAAGGGTCTTGGAAACACAGCTGAAAATAGGATACTTCTGAATGTCTAGCACATCCTCAGGGTATTCGCTGTACTGTTCATATATACTGAGCGAACAGTGTGAACACATGGACAAGGCCAGCAGAGTTCACAGTAGATTTATATACAGGGGTTTACTCTATGCTGCTCCCTTGTTTTTTATGTATCGATACTTCAAAGCGAGACACACTGGTTGCAGCACAGCAACATGCTTGATCTTTTACCTGGTGTTGTGCTGCCGCTCATCGGTACAGATGGACAAGCTGGGGAAGAAAAAAAGGTGTGTTTGATTAAGAAGACACATTTCTTCAGACAGCCTTAAAGTACATCAAAACCATGTTAACACAGTCAAACATTTTCAGTACTGTCAGTGAGAAACCAGACTCTGAAACTGACTCCCTCACACTGTTTGATAAGCTTTGGTTACTCACTGGCAGTGGCGGCCTCACACACAAAGGTCACCAGCTTCTCTTCGATCTTCTTAAAGGCGTCCAGGTCGTCCACGAAGAAGACGTGTCTGTCGCTGGGTTTACTGGCGATGCTCACCAGCTCCCCGTAGTCAGCGTCAGCGAAGCCGATGGCAAACACAATGTACCCTTTACAGGAAGACGGAGGGGGGAAAACTTTTGTCTTCAACATGGGAACAACCAGAGGAAGACTGTCTTCACCAAATATGAAGCAACTATTCAACAAGCCAAAAATGATGTCATGGTTTTGTTCTTGAGTTTTAATATTATATAAGAGCACATGTTTACATCACATTTTAAGTACGGGACATGTAATTTAGCTTTCCGTTGATTCTATCCAACGTTCTATATGGGAAATAGACCTTTGTGCCAGCACATGTACATTTTAATGTTGAATAAATGTGCTGCTGTTTCTTTCTGTTGATGCTTGTTGATGTAATAATTAAAAATAACATGACTGTAAAGCTACGGGACCAAACCAAACAAGCCGAACAAGCCTATTCTTCTCAAATCCTAAAATCCAAACTGGGTATCTGAGACTTCATTAAAGCTTCAAGTAAAACCATAAAACCATAAACAACACAGCTCTGACCTTCCATCTGCATCTCCTTGGAAACCTTGTTGACGTCGTCCTGAGATCGGCCGTCCGTGAGGACCACGAGGACGTTGGGGATTCCCCTCCTGACTCCCCCCTCCGCCGTGAAGATGTTTTCCTTCACATGCTGGATGGCTCGACCTGATTGGACAGACAGACTCGTCAATAAAACCCATCATCCAATCCAATCAGCATGCAAGACTGTGAGGTCTGGGAAGTACGGCTGCACAGTTCAGACAAAATGATAATTCAAATGATTTTGCTAAATGATGTGATCATATAATCATTTTGAAATAATTTCTGTACTTCACAATCCTAAAAACAGATGTGTGAGAAAGAGCAGACACTGATACTGTGTGTATTGATACAGGTGGCATGGAAAAAGTATTTTGATAACCAGAAGTCTTTCTTTTAATATGTTGATTTAATATCACACGTCTGTTTCATTACGTAAAGACTTGAGCTGTCACTGTGGACTGTGTGGTGATGAGAAATCACATTTTCCACATTTTCACAAGTTTTTCACAATTTACTTGGAGAGAAATCTGACTTAATATAAAAAATAAAGACATAACAACATAATGTAATTGCCCACCCCCATAAGAGGGAAGTAGTACATCACAGATCTATTTTCTGTACATGGAGAAGAGAAATGGCCTCAAACCAAATGCTGCCTCACATTAGATCTTTTCCTGTTTTCTTTTTGCCTGAAGACGAAGCCCCCCCCACATGCTGATGTCGCTCTGAGGCCGTAGGATTTTAATTTGGTGCCAGTTAAATTGCTGCGTCTGAATCCCACGTGGCCGTAATCTTTGTCGTCAGTCAATTTGAGCCCTTTAGGTTCCTGTTCTTGCTGCTGCTGGGTTTTCCTGCGTCGGCAGATCTGTTTGTCCTCCATTTGACAACTTCTGTTTGCTTTGTGGCTCAAAGCAAAACCCGTGATAAGTCACTGCCAGAGTTCATCTAAAGACCTTACTGACAGCTGAATTTCAGGTTTCATACAAATTAATTATTAGATGTCACTGCAGAAGGACAACATTTTAAAATTTTGTGTGACGTCAGACCATGATAATTGGTGCACAACATCAGAGAAGCTGCATCAGAGTGGCCCAGCAAGGAAACGACAGGCCAACGTCTGAATCTGTTTCAAAGAATGACAGGATGAATTCCTGTGTTTGGTCCCTCTAAGATGTCAGGAGCAGGGAGCAGCCATTCGGCAGCAGTGAGGGACCAGTTCCACATCTGGACACCTGGGATCCCAGACTTACTTAAAAATCTAATTCAACTTTAAATGACAGCTGGAATACGAGGGCTGACATAGTGTATGTTGGTAAAGTAAAATCTGCTGTTCCTCGATGTTGCAAAGGGAATAAGACGAATCAGCAACAACTGGAACGTTGTAATGTAGCTTGAGCAGTAAAAAAGAGAACATTTTTGGCACTGCAGCCATGATGTTGGGTTAATCAACATTACACTGAACAGATGTCTCCAGTGAAGAAACAGAAAATGAATTAAGAATCATTTTGATAATCAAGTAATCAAGTAGTTTGTCAGTCAAAACAAGACCTTGGACCTAAAGACGTCACCTTAGGCACATAATATTTTATTTTCTTTATTTATTCAATATTATATATCACACAATTAACCTAAAAAACAAACCCTGATACGTTTATTTATAATAAAAATAATCATTAATTTCTCCATTTTAAAACGGCAGACTGTGTATTGATCACAGGGTTTTCTTTAGGATGTGATGTTTAATGCAGGATGGACCCCAGAGCTGCTGCGTGGCTGTTACATTTCAATAAAGGAATCAGGTAGCACCAGGTCTTTCCAAATTGATCCAGTAATCAAATACTCTTCAGGCCTGTGGGGACACCGGGGAACGGATTCTTAATTGCAGTGTGCAGAAGGAGTTGATTGAGTGCTCCTAAACTCCCCAAACTGCTGCTTGCTGATAGAAAAGCAGGATTAGTGTTTTACAGTGTGACATTAGCAGTGGGAGAATTCCTCCCCAGCAGTGACGCTGTTACAGATCTGTTCTCTGCAGTCTCGTCCCTGCAGGAGAAACTGGCTGTGCTGCTTTGTAAACACAGATTAATGACTACACCTCTCCCTCCTCCCCCACACACCTCCTCTCATTACACACACACACACACACACACACACACACACACACACTCAAGAAGTATAGGCTTCCATGCACTTATACACGCACAGGATTGTAGGTATTAATGCAAACATGCACTCATTCGTATGTAAACGTGTTTTACATGAATGTATGCATGAACACACAATGTTCACCACGGCTAGAAAGTGCAAATGTTTGACTTGCACACACACACACACACACACACACACATATTGACGCAAAGCACAAAAACAGACACACACTTGCACACAGATTTAATTTTCTGTTTGTGGTTGCCTGCTGCTCAATAAGTACTGATAATGTTATTAGAAAGTTGTGAGTATGTGTGTGTCTTTCTGAGATTTAACGATTTTTACTTCTGGGTAAAAGCTGGATTTTACCTGCTGCAGTCACAGAACTGGCACCCAGTTGTTTCTGTGTTGCAGTGGTTTCGACTGCACGTCCCGACCTCTCTCATATGTTTCCTGAAACTCTACCAGACTGCACTAACAAATTCAGCCACCATTCAATTACTCATAAGCAGCTCTACCATAGAAAAAATTCCCAGTTCCCCTCTTTATGTCGTGTCAGCTGTGTACTCGCCTGTCTTGGTGTTTCCTCCCTTGTAGGAGATCTTGTTGATGGCGTCCAGCAGTCGCTCCTTGTTGCTGTACGAGTTCAGTTTGAACTCAGTCCGGGCGTCGTCACTGAACTGGGCGATGGCCACCTGTCAGACAACACAGGAACACAACTAATCAACAACAACAAGAACAAGGGCAACGTTTTACACTGAGTTTAGTTTAAAGGGCCCTAGTGTTATCTAGCCAAGCAGATACTTTTGGGGTTTGCATGCTATGCCTTTGAGATTACCATTTTTCTGCTACCATGGACACATTCCTGTTTTTCAAATTTAATTTTTCAATGCATTAAGAAGCACACATTTAATTCACCTACATTGTATTGAGGTCAGAGCAGAAGTTTGAAATGCACATATTCCAAAATCTGTGAGGTGGTGAGTGAGAGGCTACAACTGAACTGAACTACAGAGAGCCTAAAGCCAGTTCAGACCAAAGATTCACGACGGGACGAAACAAAACCATTTTAGCTTAGATCTGGCCCGTCTCAGCTCGACTCAAACCGGCTGACGGCGCCACCTGTGACTCAGCTTGTCAAGTCGCCAGCGGCTGGTTTTAGAACGTAAGGCACATCACCTGTTTCAACAGCCAATCAGCTCGTAGCGAAGTCAGCCGGTCATCTCGACCCTCTCGTTTTTTTAATGTTTTTGCCGTTTTATCAACACTAGAAAAGCAACAGTAGCATTCATATTTTAAGACGCTACAGATTATATCCAGCTACAAATAAAGCCTGAAAAGCCGGCAGTCAGAATGGAAGTACAGAGATAATACATGTCATTACTGATTAATCTGTAACCTGGTCTTCCTCTGCATCGCTGCCATAAACACAATAAAACGATGGGTTTATTTGTGTTTACTTAAATAAAAATATAATGAAAGTCATACGAAACCATTTACTTCATGCAAAGGATAAATAAAGAGTTATTTTTTGTGATTTTGTCGGGTCTTTGTGGATGTTCCTTCAGTATCTACATCAGGAAAATACAGTTTAACACAGGTGCGGCGTGTGCAGTGTGCAATCAATACTGACACCAACATGCAGTACTCAGTGGATTGCCATTGATGCTCTGTTTCCTTGCTCCGGCTCTCGGGCCACAGCAGTGCACGGCAAGTCACCAAAATACAGAACAGAGCCAAGCATGACAAAGCTACTGTGCCTCAGGAAAACACCATTTAACTGGCACAGTGCAGCTTTTTCTGTGCTCCCGAATGAAAATGGATTTCCAAGTCTCCATCTTTGGTTGTTCAGTGGCTTTTTTTTCTGCACTGTGTCTGCCTGCCAATAACCTGTCAATCAAACAGAGCAACAGGAGAGCTACCAGACACCAAGTGTTAAGAATAACAGATGTCAACGCTTTCATGAACTAAATATAGTTCACTGACTCAAGAGCGCTGAAGAGTGACGAGAGAAAGCAAGAACCAACGACAACAATCCTGCCCCCCCCTTTTCTGTGGTACCTGTGTGCCATCCGGGCCGATCCGGTCCAGAGCTCCGGCGGTGCTGTACAGGAAGCGGATGATCTTCAGGAAGTTGTCATCACCGATACTCCAGGAACCGTCGACCAGGAAGACCAGGTCCGCTTTGGCTGCCTTACAGACTGGACAGAGAGAGAGAGAGAGAGGGAGAGGGAGAGAAAAGCTGAGGTGAGGAAAAATACAATCTGAGGAGAGGGATGACTGAACCGATCACAGAACTGTGTTTTCACTTCTTCTATCTCCATCTCCCCAAAGGGAAGTTCACAGGCGGTGAGATGGAGGAGGATGCAGCTAAATGAGAGGAGAAGGACAACAAAGTACAGGGAGGAGACAGGGGCAGGTTTACTACACATCTATTTTCTTCATATTCTCATGTTCCTGTGTATTTGTTGTATTGTCATATATCTTGTTTCACTAATATACTCCACTAAAGGATTTCTGAGGCTGACATTGTTTGTTGTAAACGCTCATATGACCGCCTCGTGATATATCCTCATATATGTTTCGGAGAGGGATGAAACTGCGGTGAAGGACTGAAGGACAAACACTGAGGCTAAAAAAGTCAGATGAAAGTTTGTTTAATCTGTCTCCATTTTGATTTTATCTACAGCAAACAGAGTTTCTTTGAATATTAAATGTGCTACAGTTTACACAGTGATTTTGGATTGTTAAGAATTGAAAGGGCAATCACTCAAACTGTAGAGCAAAACGTTCTTTCTGTTGTTGCTCTTGTTATCTATTTAGTCCACTTTGTTTTGTTTGCTTTGCTGGAGGATGATTTAAAGTGGCTCCTACCCTACAATTATATATACATTTACTTCTCTGCTTTATTTGCTTCTTGTCTTTTATTTTACTAGTTTTATAACTTTGCTTTCACTTCTGGTTTATTGCTGTGCAAATAAACAAACTTTGACTTGATTTTAACGGATGACGACTCAGGAATAAAAGAAAATCAGCTTCTGAGTGAAGTAAACCTTTGATTGATTAGATCTGAAGAGGTCTCGACTTGTAAACGATTGAAAATGTGTTAAACTCATTAAATTCAAAACACAAAGTTTCCTCCGTCGTTCTTCACCAGTCATTCCAATCACTTCCTTTTCTCCTCGAATTAAATCACATTTAAGGGTCAGCTGGTGCCGGATTGATCTGCAGACAGCTTTAAATCTGTCATCTGACTTGATAAACCACATAAGACGGACAAAGTGATTTTCTTTCACAATAAAAGCCCTCCCTGTCCCTGTGGCTCGCATTAATCAAGTTTAAGTTAGTTAAATTCAGCCATTGAAAGTCTGCAATCATGTTGAAACTTCATAACTTTACATTTGCTGGTAGATATGAGACAGAGGGGTCGAGGCCGCACCTTAAGAAAAGAAAAAGTGAAGAGAAAGCAGAGTGAAAAGAGCTGAGAGGTACATAATTACCTGTCTGTGACACTTTAAATTTGAAATGATCAGTATTGTTGTATTGTCTTGTATTCTTTGAGGAATGCCTCCCTTTAATGAAACCGGTTTGGTGTGTGTGTGTGTGTGTGTGTGTGTGTGTGTGTGTGTGTGTATCAGAGTGAAAAAGCGTTGCTTATGATTGTTATGTTGGTGTTAATTAATGACATGAGACAGTCTTTATCTGGTTTGGGGTTTAGTGTTATATGCTGAAAAGCCATGTGGTCCAGGTGATCTACTGTGTGGCTTGAGATGAAGTGCTTCGGTCAGCAGAGTTGTGTGTTTTTTTTTTTCCTCATTGCTCAGAGTGAGAGTGACGAGGCAGATAGCAAATGGGGAGAGGACCCCAGCTCGTCAAATACCGACGCTGCTTTGTCACGCCCCTCGGCGTCAAATACCTGGTGCGTCTGTATGAGACGCAGAGGGGCGTGACAAAGCAGCGTCGGGATGAGAACGTGGGGTATGACATGCAACAAAGGTCGCTGGCTGGAGTCAGACCGGCGACGTTGCCGTTTTATGGCATGCGTTGTAACCATTCGGCTACCAAGGCGCTCTGAAAGTTGTTTGACTGGACTACTACTATCAACATAGTATGCGGTGTAAGAACTCATCATGGTTTTGAAATGAACACCAATAACCAACTCGCGAACATGTATACGACTGAAGCCAGTGAGGAGCAGTGCACTCCCTCCGTCTCTTTCTGGGCCTGTTTATTGGGCAGCTTCATCTTTATTCATAAAGACAAAGTAATAATAATAACTCCGTGTATAGCACCATTCATACATAAAATAAAGCTCAAAGTGCTTTACAGTATGGCATTAAAACAAAACACAATGGAAAAAGAAATGCAAAACGTAACTTCATAAATATAGAGTAAAAGGTCTAAAAAGGCAGAGAAATAAAAGTAGTAACACATGGTGGTAGAAAGAGATAAAAACGTACTACATTAACTCAATGCCTGCCTGAATAAGTAGGTAAAAATGTCAACAGAGCTTGCATATCTAATATAACTGGGCAGGTGTTCCACAGTGTTAGAACGTAGGAGCTAAAAGCTGTTTCCCCACTCGTTTTGGATTCTACTTCAGGAACAGTTAAAATATCAGCATCACAGGACGTAAAGGCTTTGTTGGTTGATAGGGAGTTAAAAAGCCTGAAATATAAGAAGGTGCTATATGATTAAGAGCTGTGTATGTGAGTAAAAGGACCTTAAAATCAATTCTAAAAGAAATGGGGAGTCAGTGCAGCTAAAACAGGCGTCTTATAAACACAAAGTCTTCAGTTTCCATCGTGTGAAAGAAGGGACTTCCTGTACTCCAGCTGATGATGTGCTTTCTGCTCCCCTCACAGATATATAACAGCTATGCAGTGTGTTAAAATGTTGATTCTGTGGTGACAGATATGTGAAGAATGTGAATTACATGTTTGTGGAGATGAGAACAGCTTCACCACGTTTACATTTAACACTTTTATTTTAAATAACCCTTCTGTTGAAGACTGATTGATCTCTGTAATTATATGTTATCTGTGTGTGTGTGTGTGTGTGTGTGATGACTGGAAGTGAAAATTCATTCCTTCAAACATCTTTGAGCCTGTTTTTTTTTTATATGCCAGAATTGAATCACTGTGTGGGAGGAGGACAGTTAAAGCTTCTTTACTCTGCCGTCACTGTGGACTGTAGACGCTAAACTGTCGTCCTCGCACATACACACACCTCAAACTCTTCACTTCAACAAGTAACGCATCAACAACTCAGTTGCTGTGTGGATTTAAAGATTTAAAGTCTTTGTTGGTTATTGCTAAGCGGAAATGTAAATGTACATCTGAGGTGAATTTGTGCATTATAAGATATTATGGTATTGATTTCTTAAGATGACAGTGATCATTTTGATACGTTCAGAGCATAAAAATGTTTTTCCGATATTAACAGTGTCTCAGGTCTGACTTTGGCTCCGTCACCAACAGCTGACCTCACGGCCCAAATGATTTCATTTCTTCTTTAAATGATGCGTCCCCTGCTCACATTCAAAGCTATCGTGTGTATAGAATTTGTCTGGCTAATTAATATAGTATTTTATGATTCTCCAGCCTTTATGGCTCTCCTGTCATGTGGGCGTGTAGAACAAGCTACAGCGGTGTGCTAATGAAGGCACCTTTTCTTCTTGACGTGCAGAGAGTGATTCATAGTCTTGAAATATTCTCCATTACATCTTTAGCATTCATTCACATTCCTCCGACGTATTATTGTGATTGTACAAATAAAGCATAAGCAACCTTAATTTGAACATTAAGGCATTTTCTTTTTCAGTTTAGCAGTCACAGTCTCCATGAATGTATTCTGCATGGTGCAGTTGTTGTCCATGACAAGTGATGGAAGATCTTTTACTTAATTAAAAATACATGCCACATGTCAACATCACAATGTACAAATAATCCATAATAAGTAAAAGACCTGCATTAAAAAAATCAATTCTATCGTTGGGTAGCTAGTGCCTATGTCTGTCAGATAAATGTCTAAAATGTAGTGGAGTAGAAATAAAAAGTAGCATAAATCAAAATACTCAAGTACAGTTACATCAAAACTGTACTTAAAGTGGTAATCGACATGTTTTTTGCTTTAACTTATCAATAATGACATCAGCGGAGTTTAGATTGGTTCCCTATAAGCCTCACTTTCACTGTGCAGTTCTGTCTGCCGCCAGGTACGATCTCCCGGGAACATGAAGGTTCAATTTACGGCACACAGGAAGCGCGTCAACAATTGCGCCACCGAAACAGGAAGAGGATAGCGCTTTTGGCGGGCAGTGGAACAACCGGAGTGGAAAGAGTGAACCTGGGATGGGCGTTCACTTGATGGAGAGAGCTCCTGGACTTGAGAGGGTTCCAAACCCACATTCAGTTTTCTACTCGATCAGTAAGTAACTAAACCTGCCTACTTATTAATACTACCAGGTGTTTTACTCTGCCTTTATCACAGCACTGAGAGCTGGGTTTCTAGCTCAAACTGGGATTCTTACCTGAAAAGTTGTCTGTTTCCTCTTTAAGTAAAGTACTTGAGTAAATGTGTTGAGGTAGTTTTCACCACTGGCTGTGACTGCAATTTATTCCTGAAATGTGCCAAAATCAGCGAGACAAAGTGACGTCAAACTGAAAATATCAGCCGGCGCGAAGCAAACATGTTAAAACTGACAGACTGCACGCCTCCAAAGTTTCCCCAGCTAAACAGAAAAAACTGATAATATCAAGACATCAACATCAGGAAATTGACTGGAGACAATCAATAATAATAACGCGTTTCCCCCCCACACCTTATTTGCGTCAAGCCCCGCCCCTACTCTGCCTCTGATTGGCTAACCCTAACCAACAGAGGAAACAAGTACTAGCCAATCAGAGGCAGAGTTACCAGGACTTGGGGGTGGGAAAAAACAATCAAGCAATAATAACAATACAAAATCAGCTCTTACCTTCCTTGGCAGCGGGGATTGTGGGTAGCGGCGTGGTGGTGGGGGGCTTGGTCGGTGCCGGGGTGGGGATGGGTACTGCTCAGAGAGGATAAACAAGACACACACGAACACAGGAAGACATGAAAACCTGCAATTATGACCACATTCATCGTAACAATCACCACATGCAGAAGACAACAACAGAAGAGAACCGAGCCTCAGACAGACGCCCACACAGTCACATATACAACATACAGAACGTGTGAAATCTCTACATTCAGCTCTGTGATTTCAGCTCCTGTGTAATTTGGTAGATTGATCAGAGCGTCGGTCGCGGTCTAAATCAAACTCAAACTGTCTCTGCTTTCAACCCCTTACCTTTATTCTGTGTGTGTGTGTGTCCCCTCCCAAACACACACACACACAACATGCACTCACACAGTTTATACATTCAGTGCTGTTTAGGCAGTAAATCAGCTACCTGAGGCTGAGAATTACTTGTGATGGCAGGTAGAGAGCGTTCAGTAGCGGCTGCCTGCAGCGATGGGGATAGTCATTTGGAGAAAAGGCTCGAGCTTTCATTTGCATCAAAACAAAGCAATAAATCACTGTGGAGGCTCTCTGCAGAGCTGCAGTACGGAGGGGAGCAGCTTCAAGCAAACAAATATCTGCTCTGGGGAAGGAACACTCTTTTTATTCTTTGTCTCTTCAGCCTCTCCTCTCTTTGTCTCCCGCAGAACAATTCTCACTTTCTGTCTTTCATTTTCTTTACTTTTCTTTGTCCCCACTTCATTTATTTCAGTACACTACGGAAATTAAATTGCAGAGACTCCAAATTTGTTCCTGAAAGGTAATCCATCTCAGGAAACATTACGCCTGCTGTGATTTTTGTCAAACTTTTGTTATAATTGTCTGGCCGTGCAATGCAGACTTTACAAATCAATTAACGCCTTCAAATACAGCTCCATGCAGGAACATAATAACTCTCACTAACTACGCTATAATGTTGTAGATATGATGTTCATTTGGTTGGATGCTGGAAGCAAGTTTCAAGTCAAGTGAATTTTCATAGCATACTGATGTGCACCGAAACAAAGAGCTGCCTGCCAAAGGAAGAAGGAACACTAAACATCTTTATCACCAGTAATGTAAAGTATACATCACTGATGGAAAACTGGTTAAAGTAGCAACTACTAGTTCCAGCTTCTTGTAGTTACTTAACTAGTTACCTACTTACTTATTTGTCTGAATAGCCACAAACATTCTTTCTGCTTATTTTATAAAGTAAGAATTTTTCACTTGATTTTCCAGAGAATGTTTAATTTCATGATATAAAATGACATCATTTGTGATTTTTGTCAATATCGCTCACTCCTCATTTAATACAAACACCACAACTGATCAAACTGATTAGTAACAAAATGATCAGTTTTCAGTCAAAATCAGCAAATACACATCTGATTCATTCTGATTAAACGCAGTCAGACGCTCAAATCAACCTGATCTGAGACCTCCAATATGGCCGCCAGAAGATGTGTTAGTTAAATTGACTGAAAACAATCTCATACCACATAACAATATAAACATGTATGAACGCTTATTTCTAACTTGCATAATTCATGACTCGCTGGTTGGAGGGGCCCCCTGGGAAGTTTTGCCTAGGGCCCCAACAGACTGTAGAATCGCCTCTGGGTTAAACTTGACGAGTCCTCATCTTTGCAGTGAAGCTGGTGAGTAAAATGTTATCATAGCTAACAGGAAAACGGCTCCAAACTACTAAAATAAGTGTTCAAAAAGGGTGAATTTACCTTTAAAACACTGGAAAATGTCACTGCACAGAGTGTTCATTGAAAATGAACTCTATGAGTGTGTGTGTGTTTGTCAAGCGTGTGTTTTTGTGCTATATTGTTATTATGACACATGTATGGGCGCATTGAAATGGGAGTTTGGCACATCGTGTGGAGTATACAGTGTACGTATGAGTGTGTTTGTGTATTATAGCCTCACATGAGAGACAAATGCAATATGTACAGTAAGTGCAAAAAAAATGTCAGTTTTTCAGGATCAGATAATCCTAAAAATGGTGAATACCTTCCCACCAACAACCAATGACAGTGTTTTGAATCAGAAAAAACACAGCAGGTGTGCATTAACAACTGATTACAATACATTTCTGAATAAATACAGAGAGAAACAGGCTTCATTTTACGTCTACAACACCTTGTTGTAAATTGCTGTTAACGATGTTGAGTGTTTTGCTTTTACTGATTGCACATTTATCTCCAAGCTGAATCAATTCTCAAGTGTATGTTTCTGGATTTAAATCTCATGGTGAAAACTGAGCAAAATCTCATTTTTCGGCTATGTGTAATGTAATGTCCTACTTATGTCAGGTTGACCAACAAGCATTTTTGTTTTAATAAATCTAGAAAATATCTCAAAAACGGAATAGTAGCTGAATTTTCTGAACATGTAAACTAAGACGTGAAAATCTGTAAAATGTAGTCTGTACCTCAAAGTGACGCACACGCTTCTGTATTTCTGTCGATGTTTGTAGGTGTTAGTGTGAGTATGTACTCACGTGTCTTCTCAGTAGCAGTGACTGCGGGCCCTTCAGTGCCGTCCTGCAGCTGAGCGTACACACTGATCTTATACTGCGTGTTGGGCTTCAGGTTGTTGAAACAGTGTCTGTTGGCTCCTCCGCTCAGCTTCGTCTCCTGCTTCTGACCATCTGCAGCAAAAACACAAAGATCACCTCGTTATCAGTCTGGAAAGGCCGCTGTTTTTGCACTGCTCCCGTATTTGTACTGTGGGAAAATATTTTATTTGGACATAAAGTATCAGAGAAGAAACAAAGCAGTGTTTGTGTAAATATGTTACACTATTTACCGACGTCTCAAAACCAGAGAGTCACCAAATCTTTCCCTGTAGCTCCGGGTGCCAATAAACATTTAATCCAAACAAGGCCTCTTATCAAAAATCCTTATTTTGATTGTACCGATTTTGTCCGGTCAGTGTGCTTCAGGCTGATTGTACATTGGTCTTTGAGGTGAGACGGAGAGATGAAGATTCAGACTTTTCTTCGACTTGTATGTTGCTTCACAACAGAAAACTAGCAAATGTAAAAATGTGCATTTGATGAGGAGCTCTTCTCTGCATTAAGGCAACATTATGCAACTATTTGACCTTAAAGTAACAGCTTCAAAATCATTTTGATTGTACACTGACTTGTAACAGGGAGAATGGCACCTCTTTCGTTCCCACTCCGCGCCCTGAACACCTGTTCACACTATGTAACTCGGGTTGAGCGGGTATGTTCTCCCGTGAGAAGTGCGTAACGGTCTAGCTTGATATTCTCAGTACGGACGTTATGGCAGAGGCCAAGAGACAGAAGAGGCCAGATGAGAGTAAATATGGGACTGGGTTTTAGTCGTTGGCGAGAGCTTCGTAAATTAAAAGGCTGCAGGACAGACGGCGAGCTGGCACGTGTCGGCACGTGTCCAGCTGTCCATGAGGGGGAACTGCACTCCCAAAACTGTAGGGGGCGCCAAGGCGCAAAAAATACACATTCTTGCATAATGTTGCTTTAATGTCAACACAACAAACTCTAATCTCTAAGCTGAGCCGACAAAGAATTGTGAGTCATAAAGATGACCCCCCTCTTAGAAAGATGGACTGGTGAAGGAGGGATTGTTTAAATTCCTCTGAATATTCCAGATGTGGTTGATAATGAGGATTAGCATTAAATCTAGAACCCTTTACTGACTCACTGGATCTCCTTTGGATGTTTCTGCTGGTTTGATTTGTTTTCACTTTTCTCTCTCAGAGTGAGATGTTTCAAACGTCCCTCAGGACTGTTTTTTTGTCAGCAGCACAGTTTGTGTTTCTGCCCACACAAAACTGATTAAAGTTAAACTTGTCACAGTCAGGAATAAGTAACCAACCAAATCCAAAACATAATGCATTAACTTCCACAACATCATCACAGTGGGCAGGTGGAACATTTTAATGAGTTAAAGAGCCGCAGCACTGCGCCAAGTCAATTATTATAGCTGAAGCTTATAATAAAACTGCCAATATAAAACCACATCCGTATAGACTTACTTTAATCAGGTCAGCTCAGCTCAGGTATGTGTGGGCATTTATTTACAAATGCAGAATGCATGAGAAAGCAAAAGTCAGTGTAACTGCTGCAGGAAGGGAACAGGAGAGTCCACTCGGCCATTACAGCCACTTCTGAATGTATTCAGGTCCTACATTCAAGTGTGTATCCCTTTAACTCAAACTGTTACAATGCAAAACCCATCATTTTATCAAGTCCCAAGAGCTGATTTTCCATAATTAAAAAAACTGAACTTCTTCTTAGCTCATTGCGGGTATTTTGAAACTCACAGTTCACAGCTGAGTTTCAAAACAACAGTGAGGCGGTTCTGTATCTCCTGCATCAATATTTAAGGGGGGAAATAATAACTACATAAGGTCCAATTAGAATTTTATAGCTTAAAAGAAGTAAGAACTCGGGTCGCTGGGGAGGGGGTGATAGTGATTTAACTTTATTTAAAATGTTTGGCTAGAGCATATCACACCAATGTGCTTATCCTGGGTTCTCCTGGGTATCCATCCCTTTCCTGTATTATTCACACCACTTATTCTTGTATTTCATTCCATGTCTCTACGTGAATATATATAATGCATATATATATATATATAATGCATATGTGATTAACTTCTTTAACAAGACAAGTGTTTAATGTTGTCTTAACACAAATATCATCATATCATTGTAAACTATAAAGCCAAAATGATCAAACAGGACCAACTTTCAGTATCTGACGCCAGTATTTAAAGAGTTTTGTAGTTTGATACCCAGCCATAAGGTTTAAGCGTTTTTTTTCTGGCAATATAAAAACACAGATTTAATCACATGATTTGGGATGGTTCTCCAAGTTTGACATCGTCCTGCAGTGTAGATTTAAATATCTGGATATGTGTGTTATTTTCACCTTACAGGGAAAGGTGAAGGATTGATCTCTGTAAACTCTCTTTGTGAAAAAACACTTTACTAACTCTTCATTCTCTGTTCTTGATCTCTTTCTCCCTACTTTACCTCCCTCCCTGTTTGTTTCCCACCCATCCAAACCAAAAAACAGGATAACTTCCCATCATCTCTCCGTTTCTCCTGCAGCAGACACATTTCTCTGGTAATTATTTACCAGCTGCGCAAACATAAATCCTCATTTAGCTCTATTGTGTGTTGAGAGAACCAATACCTCGGAGCTCCCTGAAGAAACACAGGGGAACTGCAATAATCTGGGCCTTTTATGTGACGTTAATGATGGCAGTGTTGTTGCTGGAGGCCTGAAGGTAATGAATAACAGCCATTACCGTCCTATTTAGTGGATGACGGCTGTATTAAAGTCAGTCTTACCTTTGAGGTGGTGACTGAATGGTGGCCATGCGTGATGGAATTGGGGCCACACCATCTGTTGTTTGATGTTATTTTGGTGTGTTGGAGTGGGTTATCAGTTTCAAACAAATGGGAAAATACACAATTATTTCTGTTAGCGCTGAGCCTGGTGGCTGCGGAGAATCAGAACCGACAATATAACTTCAGTAATTGCAAGGCTGTTTTATGGAGGTGACTTCAGTGCAGAGTCATTTCTGACAGCTGGAGTAGGAGATGAATACATCAAAGTAAAAAAAAAAAAAGAATATCTAAAATAAAGAGTCTAATAAAGACTCTGGAGGTAATTTGAAGACAGGGTTAAAGTTTCTTAAGGGCCGATAGAGGTCTATTGTGCAGTAGCTCTGTAATTTTCCTTTCAACATCCAATATTTCGACATATAAAGTTTGACCATTACAGTCAGATTTATACAGAGGAGGTTTACAAAGTCCCAAAGTTTACAAAGACACAAATACGCTGGGCTGAATTACAGGAAGTTTGTATTAAATGCTTAACAATAAATCAAGAATTTTGCACATTTATTGGTGTCACAAACGGAAAGTATTCTCTTTTCTCCTGAGTATTTTCCTGTCAGAGCACAAAAGCTAAAATGTCACAGCAGCCTATGTCGAGTTTAAGAAATTAGAGAATGTTGGCAAAAATAGGGGGAAATACATCTCTTCCATGTTTCAAGGTTTATGTGATTAAATCTGTATTTTAATATCACCAGAGGAAAAGAAAATATCGCTTTTCCAGTCTGTTTTTCTTCTGCTAGAAGCTCCGTGGTGGAAAACATTGAATGACTGATATCTGATATTTAATAAAAAGGCCAAGTCATTCGTCAGCTGCACCCTCTTCTAGTGCAGAGACGCATGTTAGGTCCAAAGAAGCCCATTTGACAGGATTTGGTCAGACAACTGTGGAAGAACCTGACAGGAAAAATAAAGTCTTATTGTACGTTTTACAAAGTCTTGTGCTTGTGGAGGCAATTTGTTTTAAATTGCATAAAATGTGCAGAAAAAAAGTCCCATTTTGACTAAATGACTTATAATGAGATAATAGTTTTACGATGTGGACAGATTTTTTGCATCCCAGTATGATTGTTCTAAAGGTCTGATAAACAAAAAGAGAATTCTGATAAATTTATGCTACTCCACACGTGACTCTCTTAGCATTTCTGTTTTTCTGAGTTACGAATACAGCTACTGACTTCACCACAGAGGTCAGAGGTCATTGCAGAAAACATCTGAAAACTAACATTCAGAAACTTTGTTAGGTTTGATTGTCATTTACGTCAGCGGTGTCTCGTGGAGACAGCAGCCTTCATCTGACTTGATTTCACACTCCCACACTGAACTTCAAATAGAAGCACTTGTTGTGTTTATTGTCTCTATGAAGTGATCGCCTCACAATCAGAGAAACCTTGATGAGAAGAAACAAACTCTGTATTCCTTTTCTATTCTCTTCCCTCCACCTTAAAGCTTACCTCTGAGAATAGACACAACAAGGCATAATTACTGTCATTCCTGTAACAAGAACATCTCATCCCAACACACTTGGCTGCCATAATACCGACCTTTTGTCTTTTTCCCCTGTATTTTACCCCACGCAGCAAATGTAAATGTCACCCGGACTGCGATCCGTAAGCCTTCCTTGTCTACAGAGCGGCTCAGTGTCTGATTGCACAGCTAAACCTTTAAGACTGTCAGCACGTCTCTGATGGGATACAACAATATCTTTGTCATCTCAGGCTGCTTAGGGATTCAGAAAATTGGACCCTCTCTCTGCGCTGCATACTGAAACTCCCACTAATGAAAGCATGCAAGTATAAATGAGGCCCCCCCTCCTACCAGCGTAGATATGCAGCGTAGGAGCTTGATGGAAAAATCTGAGGAGGAGAATCACAGCTGCATATACGGTATTATGTATCCCACTTTCTAGTTGATGGAGTGGTAGTGATGCACAGTCACGTTTAATAACCTCGTCAGCCTCGGCGTAAAATCCACCAGATAAACCAGAGAGCCAGCAATGTGGCAGGAGAGGAGTGACTTTTGTGTGCATGCATGTTATTAGCATTTGCATACATCTCCCCCCATATATAAAGGGTTAGGTGATCTTTATTATCTCAGAAGAATAAATTAGTTATGCAGCTACACCATGAAAACAACAATAAAAAACACCAACAAAACCACACTGACAGTAACAGGACTTGTTAACCATCTTTCCCAGATTCAGAACTGAAGATCAATATTAGTTTTATCTCTGTGTGCCACTGTGGACATAGGTCCAGTTTAGCATAGCTTAGCATAAAGATTAGAGGCATCAAAAGTGGTAAAACTAGTCCTTCCACCATCTTCAAAGTTGTCTGTCTTATATGTTTGAGATGCCAAGCTGTTGTCCGTAACTTCAATGCAAAAGGGATCCTCAAATGTTTCTACTGGCACATACAGGAGGAGTTAGGAGAAGTATTTCTGAGTGAAAGTAGTGCTTGGTGTGCCACTATGGTTTCACAGGCACATGATGACACTTACAGTATTAGCTGTGTGCAGTTCATATGAAGAACATGGACCACCTGAAGTGTTATTTATTAATGGAACACAAAGTGTCACTTTGTCTGGATTTATAGTAGAGTGAGAAACATATTGAAAGGAAGATCAAGATCAATACGTAGTGCAACAAATGTTCCAGGCTGAACTCCAACTAGCCAACAGTTGGATGAATTGCTACTCACCTTACAGCATGTGGGTGGGGTATGTAGTGTTTGGGTGTGGAAAAAACAATGAAAAGAACACCTTCAGTTGTAACAGACCATGCTGCTGAATACTCACTGAGCAGCGACTCGATGAGGACTCTGTAGGCGCTGGCGTGTCGGTGAGGCTGCCACTGGGCGCACAAACTGGACATCCTCACCTGATAGACGTTCAGGTTGGTCACCCCCAGGTACACTGCAGGACGGAAAGACAGAAATCATTTATGTGTTTGTGCTTTTCCTTGAGGAGCTACGTCTGCATGTGACAGCATTTTTGACAGAATTCACAAACACATTAACAAATGCAAAAAAAAAGATTCTGGACTTTATTTCTTGAATTCTCCCTTTACTTTATGGCAACGTTAAAGATGAACGCTCCACAGAGGGGATAGTAAGGCTTATCCGCTTGTATGTTTGGGGGTGTATATGACTTTATCAACATTTCTCAGTCTATGACTAACACATACCATAATATTTCCACCCTGCCTCCACTCTCTTTGCTCAAATGTTGATCTTATGACTCTGAAACACTGACAAAAATAGCGCTGAGATGTAAAAACAAACTCTAGGCTTCTTCTTAACTCTAAAAATATGCATTAAAGAGTTGTAGGCATTCTTCTCTACACGCTGCTGTAATAATAAAACTGTGTATAACTGCACTGAGCTCACATCTGAGAAACCACACGCCATCGTGTTTCCAGATGACAGATTTAAAAATGTATGGCCAGTGGGCTTCAAGGACACCGACATGCGAGTTATTTACAGACGGAGAAATATAGCTTCACTGTCTTTGCTCCAGAAGTGCGGCTTATCCACACACTCACAAACACACACACACACCCAAACAAACCCACACACACACTCTGTTTATGCTAATGGTATGTATGCACTTTTATCGTCCGACTTTTGAAAGCGTCACTTGTTCTGAGTTCAAAGATTAGCATGCATGTTTCTGTGAGTTGGTAATGGCCTTGCACATCTCAGTATATTTTACATTCCCTCTGACAAAACAGAACATTTTCCAGTTGAGCCAAATATCTAATCTGCATTATTTTGGACTCTGTACAAATGCATAATGTATCTCTGCATAATGTTTATGTAAAAATCTTCCCATGTGATTTAATTAGAAGACACAAAGGGATTCTTAAATCAGCATCTGAACAGCATAGTGCAGATAGTGGGACACAAAATATGACAGTAGACTGAATATGCTGTTACTGATAATGTGACTATACTGTAACTACGGGCGCTTTAAGAAAAAAGTCACACAGAAGAAAACTTTGAGGAACATCAGCAGTAACATTGATACGGTGACCTTCGGGCTCAGCTCCCTCTCCACCTCTACAGTCCAGTACAGCGTCCAGATTACTGTTGACGTGGCACCAATCCACCTGTCAATCTCAAGCTCCATCTCACCCTCACTCGTGAACGAGAACCCAAGATACTTAAACTCCTTCACTTGGGCAGTAACTTACTCTCAACCCCAAAGGAGCAATCTACACTTTCCTGACCCTTCACACCAGGCACGTCCAACTAGGAGATGACCGCTGAGCAAACCAAGAACACACTGGAGGGATTACATAACGCCCGTCGCTGCCAGGAGTTCTTCATAGGACGCTGATTGATCCGAACCGCTGTGGTCTGGCCACAAGCGCATAACTTGAAGCCCGGCAAGATGGATTCTCGTGTGAGCTCACGTGATCTTGCGAATCCAGCTGCCTCGCAAGGTAAATGAAAAAGCATCAGTATTGCTAAAAGGCCAACATTCATCCATCACTGTTTAAACTACGCTCACTAACTGTAAAATTGTACCCAATTTAAACTAAAAGCTAAGTGAAAAGGTATTACAGGAAAGTCGGTCTCCTTTTTGTCCTCAACAACTTGTGCTGGCGTGTGACATTGAAGCATCAGTCCACTGGCTTCATTAACATGCTGCTGAGCAATATGACAGACGCTCCATTCACCTCCTGGGAGCCCACTGGCCTCATATCATTATACTCTCTTTTCAACTCCACCCATCTCTCCATCTTTCTCCTCCCTTTCCCCATCTTCTTCAGGTTCAGTCCCCCTTCTTCTCTCCTCTTTTTCTTTGCCCTAAACCCCCCCAAACTTGTCCTTCAAATCAACCAACAAGGGCTTAATTGTCATGCAGGCGAAGGAAACTGTGGCTCCAATGCAGAATGACGTGCCTGAGATCAGGCATTTAGCTGACACTTACATTGAGAGCTCTTACCCAGAGAGAAATGGGAACGGATGAAAGGGCGGAGGTTCAGAGGACACATGGTTTTTGTCGGTGGCTTTGGCTGTCATGGAGATCAAACCAGAGACCTTTCAGTTTCAAAAAGAGCTATTTCAACAATAGGCCAGCCTGAAGTGAAGTGGTTAATTATCATGCAGGAATGGTAAATCCAGGCTCCTACTCAAATGATTGTACTTGAGAAGCAGTGACTGATCGAACTGGGCCAGACGCTCAAAGAGCCTCGGGAAGTGTCCACATCGCCAGTGAGATAACTAAAATCTGTTGCATCTCATTCATTCAGGGGCTGAGATGCAATTAGGTGAAGTTGCCATTAAAAGCGTCAGATGGATATCAAGATACTGATGTCTGCAGGTGTCTGGCTGCTTCTCTGATTAGATTCACTTGTATTCAAGCAGGCGGAACGGACAGAGGAGACCGATAACACGGTATATAGATGATCAGGTTTAGAAAAAGCCAACCAAACAATTAAGCTACTGACAACAAGATGATCTGAGAGCAGTATTAGTTGGTCTGATGAGAGTTCATTATGATGGACAAAGTTGTCTCGTATTTTCAAATGTTTAACTTGTTTTTCCTTGAAACACAGTTCTGCCTGTTGAGGGACGTTAAAGTCACGTTTCCTTTGTTGCAGGAATTTTTAATAATGTGTAAAGCAGATCACTCTACTGGCATCACAAAAGTGACATTTATTTAATGTGTCTAGTTGACTTATTAGTAAGTGAGTTATTAAGTTATTATAAGTGAAATTAACTCATCCTATATTTAAATTTTATTGCTTCTTAGAAAAACAGGTTTACTGCTAATTAGATATAAAAATAGATACTGTCAATGGAGTTGCACAAATTATTACACGCTATTATTGTGTAATAATACACATGAATTATTAGAATTTCTTAAGGAACAACTGCTGAAGGAAAGAGGATGGTAAATGTACAGTTTATGGTGATGCAACTGTAACTTTGCCAATCCACACCATCTTCATGGTGAACCACTATCCATTCCTAATGGAACAAAGAGACATGACGGAGGACTGTGGCGCTGACGAGGCAGCAGCTGAAAACTCCTCCAAGCAAATCTTTTAATCAGCGGTTCTGGTTACAGCAGTTAAAGACAGTCACAATAACATTTTCAAGACCGTATCCTGTAATTAGTTGGGACTGCTGCTAAGAGCATCAGATGGGTATGAAGGAAATACCATCTGTGTCTGACTGGCTGTTCTAACTGGTGGAAAAAAAACATTAAAATTTAAAAGACACTTTGCAGGTGGATCCAAAAAAATCTCTCCAACTGCAGCTGGCACTGTCATGGAGGTCCAGCGACAAATAATCTTTATACAAATAAAGGCTGAACCCAGGATTAAACAGCTGGGCAACAAAAATAAGAAGAGATGAAGAGTTGATGTGATCGTAGTTATGATGACTGATGCTATTTGCAGTTTATCTAAATTACTTGGCATAAGCAACTGTGGTGTAAACTACGGGGAAACAATTTCAAGTATTGAAACAAACAGGGATGTATTTTGAAAAGGTCAAATATAACTGAGCAAGTGAGATTTGGGATAAACCAAAGCTGGTTTATTATTCTGAATATAAACATATAATAACTTTACTGAAAGGTATGTTCTGTGTAATCTGCAATTTGCCATTCTGAGACTTGCAGGTACGCTGCTTTGGAAGAGGAAAGTCAAATCTGTCTTTTTTTGTTTTATTGTTGTTTTTTTTTACAATTAACACTTGAAATGATGAAGGCACTTGCAAAAAGGAAAAGTAATACAAAATGTAAACCATACATTGGTGCTGTTCAGTTTTACCTCTTAAGATTTCATTGAACTCTTCTTTTTTTCTTTTTACAAAATGGGCACTGACAAAAATGATCTGTGTAGCACACAGGATGAAAATGATGTGATAGAAACAGTATGGATGAATCACAACAACTAAAATAAGTGTTTGATAATAACTCTTAGAAAGTGGTTAAATTACTTGGAGAAAGCATGGAAGCTGAGGAAGAGAGCAGTGCATCAGTAAGGTGCATGTATGTTTTTTAGTTCTTTTATTTTACAGCTGAAAGATGTTCAGTTTTCTGTACATGGGGCAGGATGCACTTTGTGACAAACAGATCGAAACTGTGACATGAAATTAAAGAAACAGAGGACTTACAGGTCTTGGCCCTGCCTGAAAGGGCCTCGCTGGATCCAGTGGTGTAGGAGGCGATGACCTTGGCGCTGTACTCCGTCCCGCTCAGCAGGTTGACGATCAGCATGGTGTTCACGTCCTCTCCCACGAAGGTCTCCAGAGCTGGTCCAGGGGCTGCAGACGGGCGGGATAATGGAGGACACACGTCAAGGAGGAGCACATGGTCAGTGAATGGAAGGAGCACAGGGGAGGGAGTTCAGAGACGATCATTAGCTTCAATTCCAGCGAGCAGGAACGGATGGAAGATAACTTGGTGATGGAAAGTGCAAAAGTGACACAGGCAGGAAGACGAGAAAAGAATATGAAAGAATATGCATGGAAAATGTGTCTGTGTGTGTTCTTTGAGTTTTATCCCACAGACTGCAGTTTTATAAGAACCGGCTTTCTTGGGTAGGTTTGCGATTTGTGTTTGGATTCATTCATTAGTATGTTTAGGTTAGCTAAGAGGTTTCCTAAAAATATATGTTTATTAAATCATAGAAAACAGAATAACTGAAACTGTTCAAGTGTTCTCCTTCATTATCATCACTGACAGCACATGAAGTGTTTGTCTGTCCGTACATGCAGTGATTGTTTGAGTTTGGCATGAACTGTTGCTACTTACGAGTCATCTTAACAGCCGGTGATTGTTGGTGTGTCCTTAAATATCTCAAAAACTAAAGCCCAGGTTTTCATGATATTTGCTGCAGATATTCATGATCTCGAGAGGACAAATTCCAATAGTGTCCCCCTGACTTTTCCTCTAGTGCCACCATCAGGACACACAAGGAACAAAAACCCAGTAGGCAATTTTCCAGGTAATTTACTGTAGTGACTTTCAGACGTGTTAAGTCTAGTTTTTAAGAATAGTGTAATTTAATAATTTACAAATAGTGTTTGAACCTGTTCAAATGTCCTGATATGGGGTGGACTCTGTAATAATTGAAAGCCATCAGTAAAATATAATTTAATTTGATTGACACAGTTATTGTGTGTGTAAATCACCAGATACAGGCTGGTAGACGACCCTGTAGCCCATGGTGGGTGAAGGCGGAACGTCCCAGCTGATCCTGAAGCGGTTGTACCATTCCTCTGATACCCGCAGGTTCTTGGGAGCTGAAAGAGGAACTGAGGAGCAAAGAGGAGAGAGAAAAAATATTTTTTAGCAAAATAAAATATGGATCAGTGCATGTTTCCATCATCTACATTTGTGCAAATACAGAGTTTTCAACAGGACATGAAAATATAAAATAATGAATCAACATTTGTGTTTTTTAAATGAATTAAATTGGCCCTTTGATCCATGTGTACCCTGTATTGTTTTTAGAGGTAGGTGACATGCATCTGATCTTGAACCAGGGACAGGGATAAAATAAATAAAAAAAGATAAGGAGAAAGAAGAGATGGAGAGAGAGAAAGAAACAGACTGGAAGGTTACAGAAAGAGAGAAAAATCAAGATAAAAGAGACGAGAGCCAGACAGAAGGTGGAAGACAGAAAGAGCAAAAGAGAAGGAGGCTGAAGGAAAGCAAACGGTAATGAATTAGATGAGTATCAAATTGAATAACACCAAATCTATTAATAAAAAACTGTAAAAAGAAAAATGTAATTCTTGGCACGTCAGAATGATTCAAAAGGTGCTTCATTAAAGGAAACTGTCATCACAGAGCAGAGAGAGAAAAGTTCAGGGAGAAACTGGAGGACAGAAACCAAGTTGGCAAGAGGACGATAATGAACAAGAGTCAGAGACGGATGAAAGTCTGATTACACTTAATACAATTTCAGCACAGTGGAAAATGTAAGTCCCTTTGCTGTTACAGAGTGTGCAGCTGAATTAGTCGGTCAGAAAGATACTTAATCCAGAGCAGTTACCACTGGGACGACAGCTGGGACAGAACTTCAGAAAACGGAACTAATGGCAGGATGGTATTAATTTAAATTTCTTTGAGGAATGTGTGATTTCCAGCCCATCTCTGCAGCCCACATACATGTGTAACCTCTCTGCAGTCAGTTCTCTTCCTCCTGAACCATGATAGAATCAAATCCTCTGAAGATCCCTTTGGTTAATGGGAAACATGAGACTTTTTCAGGTCTAAATCCCAGAGTGAATCTGCTGGCTGTTTGGTTGCACGTTTAAAATGCTAAAAAACCTCCCATCGCCCTCTCCATGTTCCATCACTCCTCTCCGAGTGTACATCCTTCTCACCATTTTACGAGCTGAAACCTACAGATTATACCGGCTCTTCTGCCTCATTTTCCCTCTTCACCTTCCATGGTCGTTCACCATTAAAAAGCCAATCATCCTCTCTACGTTCAGCCGTGCCACCCCCTCTCAGTATCTGCTGCACCCTCGTATGTTCAAATCCCCACGTTATACTTGCCTCTTCTGTTGCATTATCTATCTTCACTGTGCCCTCGCTGGTCCTGACAAAATTACTATCATCCTCTGAGCTCTTTCTGCTATTTCTCCCACTGTGTCTTCCCCTGTCAGGCCTAACGGGAATGAGAAAGTGGAGATTTAATGGCCAGACCATTAATGACCAAAGGAGCTCTTCCCAGGAACATTTTTAGTTCCTGCATCCCCTGAGGAAGGAACTTTCAGTGACGGTATGGCTTACAGTCCTGCAAAGAACATCACAAAATGTTCTTGTATCGTCACGTCTGCAACTTCTGCATGAAGCAGCCACCTCTTAATCTGTCATCACTCACTAATTTGCTCAATATTCACAGATGCTGCGAAGACGAAGAAACGCAAACACAAATGTGCTAAAGGAACACTGAGTCCCAAAGTTTGTTTCTGACTTTTAGTTCCCGGGGCTTATAGTTCCTGGGACTAATTGGTAGTTACGGCAAAATGAGCCATTTTTAAGCACTAGGGCTTTCAAGCCTTTTGTGGAAATAATTTAGAGCAGCCAAATCATAAAATATGATCATGTGCCACTGCCACAGCAAAAACATCTCTACCATGGCATACTTGTACTGTTGTAACCAGAAAGGACTCTTGTAATATTAGTTAATAATGTACACATAAAGTCTAGATATTATTGTCATAGGCTTGGATTGCTGTTGTAATCATTTTATTTTCAAATAAACAAATAAAATAAATATTACAGGACCAAATAAATAATAAACCTATTCATAACGTATGTAAAATTGCAAAAAAACAAAAACAGGGAGATTGAAATTAATAAGAGACAAAATTCAGGGCTTCTACATGATTCTCAGAATCCCACAGTTTGTGTGACAGGTCCCCAAATTGTTGTCATTTCTCAATCATATTATCATTTATTTCCCTTTACCTCCTATATCGCCATTCAGTGGTCATCACTTCCCTCACAGGTTCAAATCTCCAGATTATGCTCGCTGTTCTGTCACAATATTTTTCCTACATTTCTAAAAATCATGTCATCTGTATTCTTGGCCATGTTTTCTCTGTGTCCCGTCTTTCTGCCATTTCCGTCTGCAATGTTTTCTGCTCATATATCGACAGGAAATCTTTTGAATTTATGTTGACCTTATGGGTTCAAGTCTCCAACTTGTTTTCACTTTTATTTCTCATTTTATTTTAGTTCAAGGTCTTCATTTCATCATTAAAATCCCTGCCCTTTCCCTCCTACTGTATATCTTACTCAGCAAACTCTCATAAATTCAAATCCCCCCTTTCGTACTTGGCCCTTCTGTCAAAAAATTTACTTTTCTTTCCTCGTCCTGAATACCAAATGCCTTTCAACATTTGTCTTTGACTAATTTTTATCTCCTCAGGCTTTTGGTGATTGAAAATTGTCACTTAACTCTAACTTTAATGGTCCAAGTCCCCACTTACTGAATTCCAACATAAAAAAAACTTCAACTTCTCTTTTAGCGACCAACTCAGCTCTCCTCTCTATCTAAAACAAAATCTTTAGAATTCAAAATTCCAAACATCCTCTGTTTTCTCTTTTACACCAGTGAGACTTCAGCTCATTGCTTCAAATGTCCAGATTAAACTGGTACCTCCCTCAGTGATCAACTCATCCCTCCTAGTTTCAAATGCCCAGTTTACACTGACTTTTCTGTCACATTATCTTTTTTCTTTCTTTCACCACTGAAAACTGTCCTCCTCTCTGTACCCCCCCCCCTCTCTCAGTGATCACCCCATCCCTCAGTGGATCAAGCCCTCAGATTATTCTGCCTCTTTTGTCACATTATCTGTCTTCAGTTTGAGGCTAAAAACCCAATCATCCTCTCTGCATTCCCTGTCATGCCTCCCTCAGCGTTCACCTCATCCCTCATAGGTTTAAATCTTCAGATTACACCGTCTGCCTTTGTCACATCATCTATCTTCACTCTGAAAAACCCAATCATCCCTCCTCTCTGCATTCTCTGTCGCTCCTCCCTGGGCGATCATCTCATCCCTCACTTGCTAACAGGAACCATTCATCATCACTGGGTGTCAGAGGCCCCATCGTTTAAAAACCGGAGAACGTCGTTAGCGTCTGCTAATGTGTGTAATGCGCTGCACAGGGAGACATGATGGGACGGAGTGGAAAGACGAATTACTTGAATTTAGCATTTCCTCCTCGCTGAAAGTCGAGTGTTTGTGCTGTAATGCACTCAGCGGCAGAGAAAATCATTAGCCTCTGCTGGAGCATTCACAGCAGCGTTCAGTCATGTTTAACAAAAGGGAAAAGAATGCTTCCGACATATTTCTGTCTTTAGCTCCACAGTAAAGAAAATGGATGTTGAACACTGAGCTACTGAGACAGGTTACATCTCTTTTAACTCCCCTGAAATGGTCTTGAGTGTGATGAGCTGCAGGAAGCACCTGAGAAAGTGCTCCTCTTTACCGAGCATGCCTCAGTTTAAACACATTTACCAGGTAATGGAGGTCCTGCTAAAGTATTTCTCTTATAATTAT
Organism: Macquaria ambigua; assembly: GCA_008360985.2. Classification (NCBI taxonomy): domain Eukaryota; kingdom Metazoa; phylum Chordata; class Actinopteri; order Centrarchiformes; family Percichthyidae; genus Macquaria; species Macquaria ambigua. Next base: position 35,503 of record VMKM01002528.1, read on the forward strand.
TAAGAAATATTACAATAGATATTAGTTATTGCTTCAAACTGAAGGCACAATACCAAGATTCCCAACGGACTCTAATTTTTTTTTTATTCCCCAGACAGATGGATCATTCATAATACAACTGAATCACTAAAACATTCAGCATATTACTTTTATCTAACACTTTATAATATAACAGAGAATTTAATCTTTAAAGAAAGTTGTTGTTCTTTCTTCCAGATAAAGCCGTATAACATCATAATGAGGTCTTAAACTAGCAGGTTTCCCCCTTGCTTCTCCAGGGGTTTATACTTTCTGATAGAAATGAATCCTTTTCATTTATTTGGGCGACAAGAAGGATAACACCCCCTCAATCCATCTCCACTCCCCCTCTGGCAACAGTCCTGCAACATTTTGTTCAGCAAACGAGACTTCCTGAAGAAGATGAACAGCTAACAAGCTAACAATCTTTGTTTCAGGGCAAAGAGAGTTTAGTTTAAGAAAACCACTGTGGGTGGAAATATTTCTTTTCATTTAATTTCAACTTTTAAGTCTTCCTCTTAGGAGTCTAGCAGAGGTTAGGGTTTCATACACCAGCACAAACACACCTGATGCGTGTAGTTGTGTACCAGCACATTTATGTAATGCTGTTTGTCTGATTCCTAAACTTTTTCAAGTCAAGGATGCCACATCTCACTTTCCCCTTTTAAACCAATAACTAGTTTTGTTGGCCACATGGGGGCAGCAAGTTTTGAACACCACATTGACATATAATCACCTTTAAGTTGAACTTATTTCCACATCCAGCAGTTATAGAGCAACATGATCATTCAATCTCTCTGTTTTAACTCTGTTTTTGGTCTCTACCAAGTCCAACTCCTTTATAGTCAGTTTCAGCTTATTGTTTAGCTCTCCTGTCCACAACTTTTTTGGTTCACTCTCACCGCTCTCGTAGTGTCGTTTTCAGTCGCAGCATGTTGTTTTTAGAAGAAAAAACTCTTAAAAATCACTACCAGAGACACAGTTAGAGACGAGCTGGTGAACACAGTGGAGCATTTAGCAGGTAGAGAGCCAGAGATTTCCCTCAGGAGCTGGTGGAGACCAAAACCAGAGCTAACAGAGAGGAAATACTGGACTTACATTCATCAGATGACACAAACACGACTCCACATGAATGATCATCTTACTCTGCAACTGCTGGATGTGGAAATAAGCAGCTGTTAGCTATATATATCATATAACTTAAAAGATGATGATATGTTAATGTTGTGTTCACTACTTGTTTACACTGCCCCCAAGTGGCCAAAAAGTGGCAAAAACATCAGTTACTGCAGGTTTGAAACAGGAGAGACTGAAGAAAATGAACTGAATAGAATAAAAGACAAATGACAACAAAGTGAACATGAATATGACTCACGTGTTCGTCCCATCCGTGATGCTGTCGGTCCGTCTCCATCAGGGTAAACAGGAGTGATGGCGACTTTGTACTCCGTATCTGACAGCAGAGGCTGCAGAGTCAGGCTGCTCTGACCTGTGGGCACCGTCCTCTGTAAGCAGAAACAAATTCAAGTTTAAAATGTATTATCTTTCTTTTTGGATATTATGTTGATGCAGTTTGACGTTATGCAGCTAAAGCCGTCTGTTCTCTGTCATGCTCACCACCCAGTTCTTCTTGTTGTGTTCATTACAGACATATAAAGCACATCATTTTACAGGTAACAGAGTCAGGGAGCAGCAACATGGATATTTAGTGATTTCATAATTGTTAATCATTACTTTCTTATTTTAAAATCTTCTTTTTAATTGGATCTCATTACTTTAATGAATGTTACATCGCACGTATACTGTGAGATCAAACAGTGTCAGGTGACGTTCTGAAGGCAGATGTTGAAACAGCAGGACAGTCTGACTGTTGGGCTCCACACGCCGCAGGAGAAACACATGCTGATACCTTTAATAAGGACTTCCACTGGGTTGAAAAGAAAATCGTTTTTTTTTTTTTTGGAAATATGTTTTTTTCCAGGTGTTTTGACAGTTTTTGAGACGGGACTTGCAAAGGTCAATGAAAATGCAATTTTACAATCACGAAAAATAAGCAGCCATGTTCCTGCACCACTGAAAAGGATCTGGAAGAGACCTGATTTTGGTCTTTAATATCTTTTGTATTACACGTCGGTACTTCTTTTGGGACTGATTCTTGAACGAACTAAAAAAGCAAGTACCAAAATAAAAATGAAAAAAACTGCATTAGCCTTTTAATGGAGGTGAGGCAGTGAGAGTTGCTGCAGTGAGGCTTTGAGGTTTCAGCTGCTGCAGAGGTTAATTGTGTCCAGATTTCCTCCTCACCTGTCTGTGAACTTGGCCTTTTGTTAAAACTGATCCCTTAATGACTCATCCGTCCAGGTGAACCGACGTTCTCATACTGGAGAAAAGCTAATCTGCGTCTTTACCCTGCGGGCTTCTTTCTCTCTTCATCTCTGCTTCCAACTCTTTCTTCTTCTGTTCCTCTGCTGCTTTCTCCAACCTTTGTTTCTCGCTCCCTGCTTCTCCCTCTACATCTGCTGTTTATGAATTACTTTTTGATTTATTAATAATCTCTCTACAAATCAGTATCACAATGGAGCTTTCTTTCTTTTTATTGCTGATGTCATGCAGTAATAAAAAGAGAAAAAGCTTCATTGTGATACTGGTCTTCTATAATACAGCATATACTGTAGTTATTGTGTAGAGCTGAAACTTTAGACTAACAGATTAGTCGATTGACAGAAAATTAACCAGCAACTTTTTTAATAATCGATTAATTTGCTAGTTCCAGCTTCCCAATTGTGAGGATTCGCAGTTTTTTTCTGGTTTATAACATTAAAACTGAATATCTTTAGGTTTCAAAATGTTATGAAATGTTATAGACCAAATCATTAAACACTGAATTGAAAAAACAATGTTGACATTGTGACAGCAATAGACATATATACATATATATATACATATATACATATACATATACATACATATACATATACATACATATACATATACATACATATACATATATATATATATATATTGTGACATAGTAATTTTTCTGGAAATTCAATTGAAAAACTGTTTAAAGATAAAATAATCAGATGGGAATGTCTCTTTTAGATAATATAGTGAATTAAATAACTTAATAATCAAGCTACTTAATCACATTCAGTCAAATTTCTACTGTAATCAAATCGTCTCATGGTATAAATTGCAATATCACCCAACTGGTTAACTGGGATTCATTTATCAATCAAAAACATTTTCAAACACTTAAGCATTTGATGGTTTTTATGTCTATAAATAATCTATCAGCTTGGATGTTCAGTGGTTTCGTACATTTTTCCTTTGCTGCTACGATACCAGATAAACAGAGCTATGGTTGTTTTGTTCTGGGTAGGAGAAATCTTTTACCATGTTAGAGGCTGAGTTGTGTATGTAGACGACAAACTCAGTCTTTTCATTCCTCTGTTTCTCTCTAAACGGTCTGTCTGCCTGCCTGTCTGCCTGCCTGTCTGCCTGCCTGCCTGCCTGTCTGTCTGTCTGTCTGTCTGTCTGTCAGCCCAGTTTGCATTCTGAGCATGTACAGTCTATCCTGGCTCCATCCACAAACCCTCTACTTCCCACCAAAAAATACACTTTCTCAAACGTGTCACTCAGACAAACACTGCAGGCCTTGACGAATCAATTTCAGCCCAGTCTGATGAAAAAGGCAGCAAGTCTCTAAACTGTCACTGAGCCACACAGTTGGAAGAAACCACCTTAAGCTACACTCCTTTTACTCCACTTTGTAAATGCAAACATGGTTTCATAAAGTATTTATAGGATTTAGAAACCCAATCTAGCCCTGAGCAGGCCCAGAATATTAAGTTTGATCCTCCTGAGACTTTGCTGGAGCCACAGTGCTTGAAGGCAAACTGCATGGGGAACACAGTCAAGTGCACAGGTGATGGGAGTCCATTTAAGGTGGCTACACTAGGAAGCAATATGACAATACATCTGCTAAACTGCACAGAACTGCGGCCCAACAACAGCCACCTAACTGAAACAAATTCAAAGAAATCACAGGGGATGAAACACCTCATATAAGACCATTTCAGCTGCCGCAAACTATTATAAAGTCCAGGGGGTCCAGTTCTAGGGAGCACCCTGGGCCAACGGTTACAAAGAGTGGATGGTGAGAATCACATCCCGACTTAAGACCAGAGCAGACCTGTTAACTCAACGGGGACCACCAGGGGCTTTCCAGTGGGACTCCCTTAAGTGACTGGACTGTCTGAACATATAAGTCAAGTCACAAGGAGTCAGCACTTACCACAAACCATTCAACACCACAAGACCTCTGCTGGTACACCCTAAAGGAGACAGGATCTGAGATGTGACAGCTATGAGGATTATTACATCGGTGAAACGGCAACGACCCTGACAAGGGGCTGAATGGACCCAAAGATCATCAACCAGAAGTCAGTGGACAGCTGGAGAGAGATAAAGGTGGACACTCCCATCTAAATCCAAAGACCATCTTTTGACAGAAATGAGGTTAGGTTATTTGTTTGGTATTAAAAGTCCTTTAGTACAAAGAAAGCTGTTGGTTTTATGTGTGTATTTGTTTGGAAAACTAACCAACCCTAGCAGCATCACCAACAGACAAACAGTCAAAATCAATCAATGGAAAAATCACATCCATCCACACTTTTTGATGTGTGGAGGCAAAAAACTTAAAACTTGAAGACAGGAGTTGGATTCTTTGCCAGAGTTGTATAAACTACAGAAAATCTGTGACAGAAGGAAAACCATGACGCCTAAAACTTTTTAATCCTCCCTTGACTACGTTTTTACCTCCTGGTACAACATTTTGTTGCCGAGCAATAATAGCTGAAACTCTGTTTACACACAGTGGAATTGCACTTGATGCCCGGAAGCTTTGGTTTATTGGACACTGAATGAAACAGCATGGGGAAATAAGTTCAGCATCACAGCTGTCTCTGGACAGATGGCTGCAGAGTCGAGTCGCCCCACGGCTACGGTATAGATAGTGACAGAACCATCTGAATGGACATAACCATTAACTTCTATACTTATATGCTTGTAGAGAGCTGAGCATTGAGGAATTCTTAACTCAGTGACAGAGGTTAGTGCAATAAATTAGCTGTGTCTCAATTCAGGGGCCGCATCCTTCGAAGACTGCATTTGAAAACCGAATGCATCACAGCGACACGACAAGGCTGTCTCATTTCCAAGGCTCCTTCAATGCGGCCTTCTTTTCCCAAATTTGGAGGATCCAACGGCTGGATCCCAAGATTCACTGTGCGCAAGAAGATATGGCGTCCACAAAAGTACCGTCAACAGCAGCCGAGCAGGACTACACTTTTAAATGTAAGCATTGGGTTTCAACTCACTCTAATAGCTAACGATGCAAAGGAAGCAGGAAGCTGCCCCTGAATTGAGACACAGCTACAGTGTGCTCTGAAGCTGCAGTAATCTTTTTCTGACCATTAGGGGACAGAAGAACTCCAAAACATTATCACCCCGACTCATTATCACCTTATAAAGTTGTTCTGGATAAAGAGCTTATTTCCACATCTAGCAGACACAAAGAATTATGATCATCCCATTGGAGTCGTATTTGTATCCATCTGATATCCAATATTCACTCTCTTTTTAGCTCTGGTTTGGTCTCCACCAACTCCTGAGAAAAATATCTGTCTCTTTAGCTGCTAGATGTTCCACTTTCTTCACCAGCTAGTCTCTACCTGTGTGTGTCTGCTGTCTGGTGCTGGGCAGGTGGTGTACAGTGGGTTTGTCAGAGCTTGTTTGATGAAAACAGCTGCCTGCTGCTGCTGGAAACACTGAGACTGAACCAGACAGGAAATGTGCTGCAAAACCAAAACTAAGAGCTAAAGAGGCTAAAAAGCTGCATAAAGCTGCAGAGATGGTAATAATTCTCTGTGGGTTTGTCACTACAAAGGCTTCTTTAATTTTACATATAGTCATTAGATTCACCGTTCATATAAAAATATCGATTCTTAAGATTTAAGAAAACTTCAGGTGTCATGAGTATCTGACACCAGGTGAAAGATCCTCATGCACCTTTTCTGCTGCACAAAGTCTGTATTTTAGAATATCAGTCAGTTTGAATATAGACTCCATACCACTACATTTACACCAATTACCTTGCACACATTGTGTCCAAAGTTTTAGTGAGTAACACTGACAAGCGACAGGTGCATTATCAGGAGACTTATTGTCTTAAATTCAGCCAGCACAGGTGTTTGGCAGAAATGGAAATTTAAATGGAAAGACTGAGGTTTTCAGGTAAATGCGAGTTGAGTGTCTCACGAAACAATGTGGAACAGCTGGTCGACACAAATCAGGAAGTTTCAGGGATGAAAGCAGTGAAGAAAGAACAAATCACAAACTATTGTGTGAACTTGGCAATAACAATAACAATTCTCACTCTCCAAATTGCTCGTTCAGAGGAAAAAGGCAATAAGACTGAAACAAAAACCACTCCAAAGAGAAAGTTTTGGACTTTGGAGAACCACCGTGCTGATGAAAAACTAACTAACTTAAATTTGTTCTTCAACATTTCTGTCTTAGAAGAACACACTTAAATCACGTATGAGAAGATGATTCAACCCAGTTACTGCATCTGTCCATCATGCACTGGTTTGGATTTGACAAGACGGTGGATAAATGTTACATTACTGAATCCGAGGTATTTCAAACCTAAAAGGGCAAAAAGGAGAGAGTACAGACGTAGCTCTCAATGAGGTAACACATTTTCATTGACTAATCCTGTCATGAGGGATGACATGTAAAATGTTTTCCTTTCTGTAGAGGGGTCAAAGGTCGCAAGGAAGCACAGAGAGGCAACACCTGAGCAGATTGTGGTTGTGGCGTCTTGTAGATTTGCTTTGAACATGTTAAACACCTTTTTTCTGTCTGTTTTTATTATGCTGAAGTGTTTAAATCATGTTTGAAAAGCAATTTGCTTGAAATTGCTGCATAAAATCTGTGACTGAATTAAATTTGAAATTATTTGGTTACAACTACTGAGCCAACTTGCCATCCACAATTTTGCACAAGTTATTAGCAGTTTAAGACCAAATTCCATCCGTGAAGATGAAGTGGGATAACTCACTGCCATTCAGAAATTAGTTCTTTTTCTGATTTTCTTTTCTTTTTAATGGCTGGTGTTCCTCCCTTGGCAGCCACAAACCACAGAGTGGAACTTGCTTTGAACAAAGCAGGAGAGGAAGCCTGCCAGTTTTTCCCCCCAGCAGATAGACATCTAAATGGTAGCTATTGAGTGCAGCACTTGGTGATTCATAACCTGACCGGATTGCCAAACAGAGCCCACAGCTGTTCGCACTTTGATAAGAGATCTCATTTAACAAGCCGCCGGTGCGGGCAGCTGGCGGCTCTTTATTGTCAGGATGAGAGGGCTGATGTGGGACCTGTGGCCAGAGTCGCCTGCAGGTACAAGGCGGCTAACACTGTGGTGATGCCACAAACTCACACACACACAAATACACACCTGTCAACTCAAGACTTTCTAAAATCTGGGAGATTTTTGGGGATATTTGACATTTGTTAATCTGACATACTGTTCACAGCCCATGACAGAGCAATGTAACAAAAAACAAGGATTGTTAAAAGGATCCATCTTTAATGTCATACACACCACAGAGGTATTGATTGCTACACACTGGCTCCTATAAGAAGACAAATAAAGAATAGTCAAGAAATTTAACATCAGATGAGGAGCAAAATATTTCCTAATAAAGATGGAATCCACGCATATGTGGACTGAACAGACAGACAGACACTGGTTCCTCTAAGGAGCTTAATTCTATTTAAAGACAATATTAATAATATTTGTGATTGTTTTAATGTGTGTGTGGCCTTCTATTACACATTGTGTGGACATAAATCTGTTTACACAGCCACATTGTGGGGACTCGCCTACCTTTTGGGGACAAAACGCAAGTCCATATAACGTAAATCATTACATTTTAGTTGTTTAGTTACTTGGTTTAAGGTTAGGGTAAGGTTGGGTTAAAAGAGAGGCGGTCTACATCCCGAGGGTGTAAGGGTTGGGGTCAGGCAAGGAGTGGTTATGATCAGGGTTAGGGTAAGGAAATGGGTCTCCAGAAAAGGAATGCAAGTCAATGTAATGTCCTCTGAAGGGATGGAAATGTGTGTGTGTGTGTGATGAATTGTCTTGTTGTGATCTTGCATACATCTAACTTGTTTTCAGATCTTTCATATATCTCAATGAGATTTCCTGAATGAATGAAGCTTAACTAAACTTAAGTGGGAAGTTGTTATATTAACATTAACGCACACATACATGCACGACATCTCAATTAATCTCATCTCAACTTTAATTTTGGCACGTCAGGCCTTCATATCAACATCTATTTAGCATCTTAATGTTTGCCTGTCACGCATGTTCACACAGGCATGTACACACAGAAAGTCAATTTCCACCGAACTAAAACTGCATGTTTTTGCATCAGTGTTTGTTTTCTATAAAGGTCTTCTGTACCTCTCTCTCTCTCTCTCTCTCTCTCTCTCTGTGGTGGCTCATTAGTGTGAAGACCTGCCATTCGTGAAACAAACTCTTTGAAGATCTGCCACTGTTTTCATCATCATTATCTCCATCTCCCTCTCTCTCCTCCTCACGACTCGACTCTGAAGGCCTGCCATCATCTTCCACAACGCTGTCTCTGTCTCCCTCCAGCTTTCTCTCCATGGAGGACTTTTAATCGGAAGGCCTGCCTTCGCCTTCATCAATAATCTCCCTCGCTCTGTTTAAGATTGACACATTGAAGGTTTGGCTTTGTTTAAATCAACATCTTCCTCTCTTTGTTCCCTCCAAGACTCCCCAAAACACCTTGTATAACTCGACAAATTATTTACTGTCCAACTTTCCCACAGCAACAATCTCTAGACTCTACCTCCAAACTTTCCATTGGCTACTGTTACCACATAATTATCATTACCACTTACTGTACCAAATCCTTATTCTTACCTTAGTAATTACCCCCTGTGGGCTTAAAATGGACTTGATAGCAGGTCCAATGGATTCTGAAGTCGATTCAAAACCTGGCCAACAAAAGCATCAAAACATCCAAAGGAACTTCTCAAACAGCTCCTGCAGCATCATCCACCTCTTCTTCTCTGCTGATCCATATATTCAGTATGTTCCAAACAATAGTCGCTTTGACCATAAATCACTATATAAGCCCCTTTCGGTGGAGCTTCAGAGCTATGAAGAGGTGATAGCTCCACAGTAGTCTGTTATGGCGAGAGTGTTCGGAACATACTGAACATACAGACCACTGGTGGAGGAGTGGATATGAAGTAGGATGGTTCGAGAAGAGTCTAGGGATGTTGTGATATTTTTTGATTCATTTTGTTTGTCCCAGCACTTTGGGTCACAAGTCAATAGGCATTTTCGTCACTCACAACGTCACACAGTATTTTTTTTATTTCGCTTTGACGAGTCAAAATCGCGCTGTATTTCCCCCGTCACATATACGCTCAATAAAGCCTGGACTTGGTTAGTTCGTGTTTCGGTCCATTTTTTAAGGCTTCCGTTATGAGCTGTTACACTGTTTTTTAAAGATGGCGGTTGCCGGTGCTGCATTGGCTCACGTGTTCCACCAATCACCAAACACTTATATCACTCAAGGTTCCTCTTGTGCTGGGAGAGTACCTACTCTAAAGTAGGAGCTAAATAAGTCCAAACAGCGTTCTAAGAACTACGATCGTTCCCAGTTTTTGTTGTGAGAACACAATAAAAAGGGGAGGGGTCCTCCAACTGTTCTTAGAACTAGTTCCTAGTTCCTCCGGTCTGAAAACGCCTAATGAGAATTGTGCCAGCATGTCCCAGATCAACTGTATTCATAAACATCAGCGATACCGAATTATCAATTCTCCGAAGTATCAGCCAAAAAACGTTCTTACACCAATGGACTAATAGTCTGAAATGATCCATCTTATACTTCTGGTTTGTTTGAAGGAAACGCATGTAAAGGAAAATCCTTTTTTTCTATCTTACCATCTCCTCTGCTCGGTCTCCCCTGGCGCTGATGTAGTTCAGTCGATAATGTCGGACATTCCTTGAGTCGACAGGCTGCCAGGACACCCGCATGCTGAAGGTGGTTTCCTCATCGATCCTCATGTTCCTCACCCCGAAACGAGGAGCTGGAGGATCAGAGAGAGTAAAAATCACACATCAGCATCAACTCACTGAAGCACAAAACTGTCACAGTACGATACTTTTCAGCTTATATCAGAAAAACTGATCATTTATGACATTTAATTTACTCAGGTTAAAAAACTTCATATCAGCGTCTTTTCAATATCAAAACATTTCCTGTGAAGGTTTATGTGGCAAAATATCCGACTCCATTCATGATGGATGATACACCATCCATCTAAAGACGCAGGAAACGATTTCCAAACGCTATCAGCACCAGCAAACTCAGATATTTGCTACCCGATATTTTCTTAATTTTGAACCCTGACTTCTCCTTAGCATGAGTTGGAAGTTATAAAAAGGTTTATAAGAAGTTTAAACACATTTTCTACACTGTTAGATAATGTCACCTATATAATCTGTTTGTCCCAGCACTTCACTGAAGCTTTATTAAACTTATACAGAGTGAAAAGTCATTTTAATGAGCATATTGTTTTATCTTGACATATTTTATTGGTCGTACGCCTTTCTTTATTTTAGTGCTATCTTTTAACTGTTACATTGTCCTTGCCATACCTGTTCTTGCGATTAGCTGCTTCTCTTATTTGTAACTAATTTCTTTGCTTGGTTTTATTGCTCAGTATTTGCATTTTTATTTTGCACGTTTTATTCTCTTGTTTCTTCACTGCTATTGTAAAGGACTTTGAGCTACACCCCCTGTATGAAAGGTCCTATATAAATAAAGTTTATTATATTATTATTATTAATACACTAAACTAAACTGACAATACTTAATGTACATAATTTTATGGCTCCAGCCGATGATTACTGTCATTATCAATTAATCTATTCATTATTTTTGGATTAAACAATAGTCTTTTGATCTATAGAAAGGCAGGAAATGGTGAAAAATGCCCATCACATCTCCCTAAAGCAGCAGGATTAATTGCAGTAAGTAATTTGATCGTCTTCTGTTATGCCACACAATGTTTAAGTTTATTTAGTTAAGTTATCTTGTACTCCGGTTGTCTTGTCATTTCCTGTTTTATTTTGACATTCTAGTATCCCTCTCGTTTCAGGTGTTTTGACTTCCTGCCCTCGTGTGTCTTCCGCTGGTCTGATTGTTTCCACCTGTTCCCCATTACCTTGTGTATTTATGGTCAAGTCATTGTTTTTGTTTTGTTCTAGCCGTGAGTGCTTTTTCCCTCTTTGGAGTGGTTTTTTGTTTATTGAACCTTTTCGTTGCATTGACACCTTTTGTCTGAGTCGTGCATTTGGATCCAGTTCGTGTGAACAGTCTTAACAGTCTTCGACTTCTACAGATTGATGCAACAAACTGGTCTACGAGTGATATTTAATGCAGTCCAGATACTGGGGAACATGAACACAAGGCAGACAGTTAGAGGGCATCAATGAAAGGGGGGGCAGGAGGAGGTCTAAGGATGAAATCATGAATCAAGGATGATGGGCGAGGTCGAACATGAGGAAGAGAAACAAACACAATTCATCACAACAGCTGCCTGACATATTTACCTGCTGTGGTGGTGGTTGTCGTAGCGATGGTGGTTGTTCTTTCAACTGAAGATCAAACAAAAGTATTTTAATTGATCTGCTTGATAAAACAATTCATAGTTTAATAAAGAGTTTAAAGGATCCTCTTTTGTTTCAGTCTGGAAAGTAACGCCGTCCTCTGATTGGTTTACAGACATGAGAACAGAAAATATATATGATGAATAGTAGCAGCTAAAGCAGCAAACTTTTAACTTCAGTAATTACTGTGAAGAAATGTGTTCGCTTTTTAGAAACATGAGGACAGATGGAAGACCAGAATTCGTGGGTGTGACGGAGTGACATTTAATTTACCGGTGGACTCTACGAGGATCACCTCGTCACTCTCCACCTCGTTACTGTAGATTGCAGCAAGGAGGACTTCGTACTCCATGGAGGGGCTGAGTCCTTTTATCAGGTAGGTGTTAATGTTTCCGTTCACCATAGCCTGAAACAGAGGGATGGAGATTTGTGTTGGACGGGCAGATGTGCAGCAGATACAGACGAATAAAAAAGTCAGTGACATAAAAAAATCAGGTAAACCCAAGTGAAGCAGTTTACAAAACATTTTTATTTTCCGAGTTAGTTTTATTAAAATTTATTTGCAGCAAGACACACCTTTATATTATAAGACATAGAAAGACAAAAGCCAGCAGTTGACAGGTGATGAAGAGACCGATAACACGTCTTGTTTTTGGGATTATCATCTCTGAGACAATCTCCCAGAGAGAGAGAGACTCATTAGTGCGACAGAGAGAGCTGACTTTTATCTTTTTATGTTCACCCCTGCTTCATTTTGTATCTTAACCAAATCGTCTGATTCAAGTTTATCAGATTTGAGATAAACAAATTTGAAATAAAAAGAGGCAACAACAACGATAAATAGCTGAATTTCTTGTGATGAACGAGGTGAAAGAAAAAAGAAAATAATCAGTAATATAAATCAAATTGCATTGAACATATTCAGTCTGAGGCAATGGCGCTCTACTGGCAAACAGTGGATTGCTCTCTTCAGGTTATTACCACAAGTGAAGGAGTTCAAGTATCTTGTTCATGAATGAGGGCAAATAATACAGACATTGTAGAGAAAACTGATGCTGAAGGACAAGCTCTCAATTCACCAGACCACCTCCACTTCAAACCTCTCTTCGGTAGGGAGCTAAAGAATGAGACAGCTAATACAAGCAGCCAAAAGGAGTTTATTTAGCTGACTGCAGCCTGGTGGCACTGCAACCTGGACAGGTGAGATAGCTGGGCATCGCAGCACTAACATGACCTTATAATTGCAGGGAAACCTTTTGAGGGACACACACCTCTTCACTGTCTCCTCCATCGGTGGGCGTCCAGGTGAGTCGGTACAGCACCACATCAGAGGCCGGGTGTCGCCATGACACCCTGAAGCTGTCTGTGGAGATGTCACTGCTCCTCAGATCCAGCGGGTCTGGGACGGTCGCTACACACACAAACACACACTTATGGTTATCGTAACAAATAGACTGGACAGCTAATGCTGTAACCTGCGATACCTGATTGCTATACTTATAATAATAATACTATATACTTATAATATTGATATTAGTTCCTACTTGTGGTGAAGCTGTCAGTCACGGCCTCAGCTTGTCCCTCATCGTAGATGGCAAAGACCCCAACTGTGTACTCCGTCAGGGAGGTCAGGTTTCTTAGCAACCAGGTTGTCACACGGCCAACATCCACCTGTTGACACAGAACCAGACAACTGTGACATATATTTTAGATTTTTCCCTCAGTGGTTTGGTTTGTCCTTTATGCCAAAATGTGCAGCCTGTACGGTGTTCAGATGTTTGGGCCCAACACAGAGCACAAAAACTGGACCCAGCCATGTGGATTTTTACAAACACGCAATGATTTGCAATCACCAGAGCTGTACAACAACAGCCCAGTGGTCACCGTCAGCTAAGCTACCATTCTGAGACTTTGACAAGGTGTAAGCATGACGGTTTGTTTCTGAACACTGGTGTCAGTAATGAGAACTAAACTGCTCCATTTTCACAGCAGAAGTACGTCGCAGCTGTGAAAAGGTTTGTAACCTCTGCTCCCAGTGGCTGAGGCCTGCAGGATGCTCTCACCTCGTTGGTCTGGACTCCGTTGGTCTTGACGTACATGATGCGGTAGCCTTTGACCTTCCTGGAGGTGGAGTCCCATGTGAGCCGGGCGGAGCTGTGGTCCACGTCTGAGAAACGCAGGTTCCTCGCCGGGGTCAGCGGCACTGAGGTGGGAGGAGATGGAGCAGAAAGCAAATTTAAAGTTCCATATCCAGTCTATGGTAAAGAACTGTATTTATATCTTAGTTTTACTGCACTCTGCTCTCATGTAGAAATCCTGGAAGGTGACGACGGTAAACTGAACACAGGACGCTTGTTTACCAGCCGCTCTGTGATTGGTTCATACCACAGGAACGACAGCTTTGTCAAAAAGAATTTAAATAAAAAAAGTGAAAACGTGTAAGGTTCCCTTTTGCTGCTCACTCTTGTTTAGGAGCAAATGAGCAGAAAGTAAAAATAAAAAATGATGAGTTCTGATTATAATCAAACAACATCATAAAAAACTGTACAGCCTCAGAAAATATCCTCTAGTTTAATTAGTACCTCAATCTCTAATGTATTGATTCATTACAGAAACATCCTGAGTCTGAAATCCTCTCTTAGCTCAGTGTGGGATGATATTTAGGATTTTTTTGGATTTTTGTTTTTACACAAACATGTTTCCTAAATGCATTTAGTTACAAAAAAAAAAAAAACCCAAGCCAATCAGAGGTTTGGACTGTTTTAAGAATCGCGACGTCATCTTCTTGTGCCAGAGCCAGAAAAATGGCGTGGATGAGATCGACGCAGCTATAAAGGTTGTTGAGAGTCGACAAATCTACACATTTCTTCAACCGACATGACAAACACACTCCCAAACAAAAATCAACATGAACATGATGTCAGACTGAAAAACGATGTGATAATAATTTGATTATTAGACTAATGAAAAGAATCTAACAATCTATATTTCTACTGAATATAGTATGCTCTAATGATTTATCTTTTATCTTTATTCTCCATCATGCTGAATTTATTTTATCAAGGTCCTTTGCTTTGCAGCTGCGACGGCCTCTTTTCACTGCGGCGATCATTAAAGCTTATTCTGTCTTAACAATGAAATAAAATAAAAAAAGTTAAATAACTGGATTAAATGAGGGACGAGCGGCTTCTGTAGGAAGAGAGATGGATTCTGAATGATTATGAATAAACACGCTGAGTGAAAAGCCCATTAAACTCGTCTCCTGCATGTCCAGATGCAGCATGTGTTGAAGCACAAAACAAGAAACTGGGGATGATTAGTGCAGGGCAAATATAAACTAAAATCTATTTAGTTTTCAATAAATGTCCTAATGCTGCCCAGTACAAGTGAGATGATGAAAACGTCATACACCCCATCTTCACTCCAGGCATAATCATCGCATGGTAGCAACTAACCGACAGGAACAAAACAGATTTGACAGTCAGGGGTAATTCATGTGGATATGTGTTCGCTCTTAATGAAATGATTGAATGTATGTAATAATATAAGATCTGATTAAAGACAGGAGAAATGACCACTTAGTGTTACATAATGGATAACTGACTGAATGTATGCACAAACCATGTCTGGATGCGTGGCTGGAGGAATGAAGCCATGCTTGCATGGATGAAGGAAAGTTATTTTACCACGAAAAGTAATTTGAGAGAGACCTCACCGCCCCCAAAACATCCACCGTCTCCTTCTAACAGCCGCCAGCGTCCCTATCTGACCTGCATTCAAAGCCTCACACGCATCATAAAGACATAAACATGCCCTGACTTAAAGCCGCAGGCCACAGACCTTAAAGGAGACTTCATAAAACGTTAATTAGTGAGCATGGTGGTGATTTGGGGAAGGCAGAGAGGGGAGGTACGCTCGTCAAGGCTTCAAAACTCTTAAAAATGAAAGTGAGGTGCAAAAAATAGCACTACAAGGGGAAGCTGGAAGCCGGCGCCACGCAGAGGTTTTGGCCTTGCCGGTTGCCAGTTTTCTCGGGGCAGAAAAACGTGCCGGGACGTGACTTGAACATGCTGTGGCCGTCCTGGAAAAGCCACGTAACTGCAGGCAAACACTTTGCAAATGAAAAGTCAGCGTAACTGCAGCAGCTGATTTGACTGATTAGAACAAGCAGAGTGAGCGATAATCAGAGAAATTAGCTCTTGTAGTGTTCCTCTTTCCTGCCTGTTCATTGAGTCCCCATTGCACTCCAGCTCCTTAGAAACTGCCTAAACTTCACTGTAAGATCTCTAAAAACAAGTGCTCTTCATACATAAATATCCACGTCTTCTGGGAGATGTGTGGTTTCTCTCCTACAGAGCATCAGACAGCTGTGAGTAAATCTAAATGTCCTGTGGTAAATGAAATATGACGAGAGCTCAGAGGGTCATAAAATCTGTCAGGAATTTAATGAAATAGGTTTAAAGTTAGGATCAGGTTTAGGTTCGAGTTAGATATGTAGGTATGATGGTTAAGGTTTATGGTTAGGGGCTAGGGAATTTATAATACTGCACCAATGAGGGTCCTTACAAGTATAGAAGTACAGATGTATGAGTGTCTTTCTTAATGAGGACAAGTCTGAGTTAGCATTAGTTATAATAGTTTTTTTATATTTTATGTAAAGTACGGATGCCTGTTTTGCCAAGAACTTGCTTTTTATTTGCTTATATTTAATTTTTCTCTACTATTCTTATTTATGCACCAATATACCAAAGCAAATTCCTTGTATGTGAAAACCTACTTGGCAATAAATCCAATTTTGAGATTTTGTGTTTGTTATAAAACTTGTTAGTCAACACAGGTGGAGTCTGAGAAAACACATTATTTCTTCCTCCTGACCTCCTTGATTGATTGATTTTCTCTTCAAGGATGTACATAATTAAAAGAAATGTCGAGGAAAAAGCAGATTAGAGAGCCCAAAAAGAAATATTTGTGATGAATAATGAATCATTTGCACTCAAATTATTGAAATTGTTCGCTAGAATGATTTATACACTTATTGCTCAGGTTCTTTGCACTTACTTCCTGAACCATGAGACTTTTATGACCTGGATGATGTCCACATTATCATCACATATGTATTATACGATCCGTTATCTCCTACAACAAATTTCAGGGATGTTGAGATAACACAAGAATGTGTTTAACAGCCAGAATTTAAAGTATATACAGATATATATATATATCTCAGTCCAAAATCAGTTCAAAGTCTGTATTGGACTCGCTCTGAGTAAAAGCAGAAACTAGAGGACAGATCTCTCTTTGGAGCTGCTCACCACACCGTTTATTACGATGTATTACATGCTGTAACACAGCTGCTGCTAACACTCCTCCCAAACTGACCCGATTAGCCACAACCATCTGCAACTTCAGTCCCTACTGCTACATGGTTAAACTGAGGGAATTAATTAAGCAATTAGAGGGAACATTTGAGGGTCGAATTATTCATTTTAATGATTTTCGGTCAATGGATGTATCAGATGATTGACTAATCGTTTCAGTGTTGTGTGTGTGAGACTCACATGTGGTCTGCTGGCTGGTCATGGGGTCGCTGGCCTCCTCTCCGTACATGGCGTAAACCGTTACCGTGTACTCTGTGGCCGGAGTCAATCCCTCCAGCTCCACCTCGTTCACCGAGTCCTCCACCTTCACCTGCACACACACACACACACACACACACACACACACACAGCAGAAAGCAGAAAGAGGATGCAGTGTTTCAAGCAGACATCCTTATCTCTCTCGCCACCATCTTATCTTGCCCATGTCTCTCCAATCCATCTGCCGTTTAATCTGTCATATCATCTACCTCTCTGCATATCTGCTCTTCTATCATCCCTCCATCAATCCACAGTCCTGTCCAGACAAGCAGAGAATCAAGCTGCGATTACATACGATGGTTTCTGAATGTGGCTGTGTCTTTTTCCTCAGGTGGGAACCATCAGGCTCCTCAAAACTATGTAAAACTAGGTGAAGACAGGTGGTAGAGATGATGAAACTCCTGGTGTCTGCAGAATCTCAATCCACTGTTTCACAATTGTACAACTTTCTCTTGTCAATTTTCATTTCATTTGAGCTTGTTTACTTAAGTTACAAAGGCCTCTCTCGGTTTCCCAGCTGAGCTTTGTGATGTAGAAGTAAAATTGATTTCTAACCGATCACAGTCTAACAGATCAGATGTTGGTCCAGTGTTTTCCGCAGGATGATCAGCTCCACTGTACTACAGCTGCTAACACACTATGGCCACAAACATGACACAAACTCTATCATCTTTCACCTTCTGCCAAAGATAAAACAGATGTTAAAAAAAGGAATGGCAGAATGGAGGCACTGACAAATGTTTGTCCATCTGCTCTTCTTGTCACTTCATCCCATGAATAAACTGTTTTCATTTTGGAGCCCGAGAGAAATAAGATGCACTGCCAAATTTTAAGTCATACTTCGTAAATGATGCAACATTGTAGACAGGGATCTGGGTACTGACTTCCTGTTCCAGAGTTACTCTATTGCTGACTGTTGTTAAGTACATCAGTAGGATATCCTTTTCATTAGAGCATATTTACATATATTTTGATCTAGTTCCACTTTCTTGTACTATGGATGTTTTCGAATCAACATTACGATGTCAGATCAGTTTATCTTGGATTATAATGTGAACAAAGCTAAATAGTACTCTGGGACTCTCCACATCACCAGTTTTCACATAAAGCAGCATGATGCCGCATTTGGAGGCATGTTGGTTTGGCCCTGGTGCTGCCGTGCCCTCTGTCATATACAGATACAAACACACAGTTCAGGTTAGACTGCTGTATTGGTGTATTGCTCTGGTGTAACGCAGATTACAAAACCAGATCTGGCTTCATTTTCCAGCTCACGACAAAGATGAAAAGCTACTTTGTGTTGTCTTCCTGCTCCAGATTTTCTTCCAGTTTTCCAACATTTTTTGCGTGTTTGAAGACGTTTTACCACTTTTAAACACAACAGTACAAGGAGTATCTCTAAACTACAATAGATATCCTCTTCACTCTCCATTTTGAGGTCATTTTTGAAGTCAACTGTTTGACCTGTTACGTTTGGTGAACTGTTTTGTTTGGATTTGTTTGAGTAGTGTGCCATGGGCAGTTAGAAACATTAGCATGTTCCCTGTTGTTGGAGAATGTTTGATTGGTGTTCCATGGGCTGGGACATGGGTCCTCAAAGCCCATTTCACTCAAAACTCCAACATAAAATCTCCTATTGCTGTTCACATCTTTCAATCTGTGTGTTCTCTCTCTCTTGGGTTCAATCTGTATTGAAGCCCGCTGTTGCTCTGTAAAGAGGTTTCCTCTGAGCCAGTGTGGATAAAAGCACTATTCTCAGTCAAACTGGACTGGATTTGACTCTGGCTTTGAGCCAGACTAGTCCCCACATGGCCCACGAGTGGAAGCCATACGAGCACGAGCCAGCCAAGCCCGGGCTCTGACAGTAGTGCCTCGGAGCCAGGCTTATCCTCACCACTGGAGAGCATCCATCCTGATTCTGAATTCCTTCCTAAATTGTTTTCATTGCTTTCTACATGGATGGGAATGTGACAGCAGCCGTAATGAGGTCCACTGGGAAAGGGAGGGATACAGACGGCTGCCCTTCACAACTCTCCTCCTCTGCCTCGTCTGCCTTAACTGCTGAATTTCCCTTTTGCAGTTTGAATTTGATGTTTTCTTACCTGTTGATGCTTGTCTCAGTATCTGTCTCTGTCTAGAGGTGTGTTCCTTTTTCAATATTCAGTTGTCTTTCCTTTGATCTCCAACACTAGCTGGTAGCTTTTCTTTATGTTTTGCCCTCTGATTGGTCATTTCACAGTTTTTAAAACTAAAGCAATGTAACTCCAAGGGAAGCAGATTTGTTTTTGGTTTTTTGGGTTGTGCACCATAGGGAAGCTGAAAGGTTGCTCAGGGTTTGTTGTGCTGTTTCTATGCTGCCTTGAAAAGCTGTAGCTGTGGCTTAACTAGTTTCCTCTATTATCATTTGAATTTTTTTGTCTACCTCCTAAAATCCTATAGCTTTCCTTCCCTCCCTTCATAGTCTGCTCTCCACACACACACACACACACACACACACACACACACACACACACACACACACTCCTCACCTCCTTCTCGTCTGCAGGGTCTCCCTCAGTCAGCGGGGCATACAGGATCATGTACCCAGAAGCCCCGGCGGCGGTCTTCCAGCGGACCCTCATGGTGCTGTGAGTGATATCGAACAGCTCCAGGTCGTTCACCATGGGCAGGGCCACTGCAGGACACAAACACAGAATTTTGTTGAGTAGCGTGGACACACAAAGACCAGATTAAGACTTTCAAACAGAACACATCCGTTTTCAAACAATATATGTTGATATTAAAACACAACGGATTATACCACCCAAAATAATGTAAATTTCACGTTCATGTAGATTTTATTTCCAGACGTCAGCTATCACGTTCTCAAGTTAAAGTTTTGAATTTGACAACAAATAAAGCCTACAGTCTTAGACTTTATTTTAGACTTTCAGCTTTAATAAGTTCAAATGATATCTAAATGTCAGGAAAGGTCTGGCCAATACTCAAGTTTTATTAAATCTAGTATATTTCAGCCAGTCAGTGACGTCAGATTACTCTCTGAACTCGCAGCAAGAGAGAAAAATCCAGAAAAATCTGCAATTAAATGTTATTTTCTTTAACATTTTATTTGCTTATTTAAGTGTTCCGGTATGCTTTTGATAAATTCATTTTTTTATTTAACATACAGCCCCATTTACTTTCCGTCTTAATTGAAGCAGCAAAACTCTGTGGGTTTAAGGTGCTATTCATTTTGTCATAATTTAATATATGTCCAAAAAATCAGTATTTAGGGTCATGTTTTATTTCTTGCCTTAGCCAGACCGTCCAGCTCATCCAGCAGTGGCAGCGAATACCAGCAGCCAAACCCCATTAACTTTGCTACAAGGTCGACTCGTAACTTAGCATTCATCCTCTACCGACAGGGAGGAATCCCCCATCATTCATCAGCGAGCGCGGGGCTGAAAGAGGCCGGAGACTGCTGCCAGGCTCTGGTTCAGTGTTTCAGTCATGACAGGGCCCCAGGCAACACAACCAGAATTAGAGCTCACCACAGGCATCCTGTCAGAGGTGGAGGATCAGGGCCCGAATGCATAATGGAACACCTGTGTAGCTTTTATGGCCCAATTTCAGTGTCTTCAGTTGTAGTACGACGCTTATCTGCTGGTCGATCAGTGTTTCTATCAAACATGCTGCAGCTCTACGGTAATGAACTGTCTTCTCTTTAACTATATGCTGTTCCTTTCAATCTTTTCAGTTCCTTCACAGCAAGAGAAAGGAAACGTTTATCCAAAAAATGTTTAAATAAAGGATATGCTTATCTTTTTTTTTTGCCTTTTTACTTCAGTTTAGTTGTTTTGTGTATTTTATGTCCTCCTGTTAATCCCTGCTCACAGACACAGACAGCGCGACGTCATGTTCAGATATTTGCTGCAGAGTCTAACAGCCTAAAATGTTTCAGTAATCTAAAATACTGACTGTAAATACATTTATACTCAACCGTTGCAGAAAAAAGACCAGATTGCAGCACAGGATATTAGCAGGTTAGTGAAAGAACTCCAGGAGATCCTGCTCTCTCTTGGGGACTTTTGAATGGTGCCAAAAATGTAGAAAATTAGGAAAAGGAAAAGTGCCCCCCGTCTTCACTGTATACTGGTGAACATATAAACTTACACGTGGTAGCACTTCCTCTCAGGGCTTCGCTGGCAGAGCTGCGGTAGACGGCGAAAACAGCCACCTGGTACTCCGTCAGAGAGTTCAGGTAGGTCAGCTCCACACTGTTCTGTGTCCCCTGGACCACCTTAAAGACAGATCACACTGGGTCTTAGCCAGGACACTACAGTATGGCTTTACACTCAAAAATAAAGATCTTCTAGTCTTATTTAGTATTTATTTTGCAATTTTACTTAATCCTTTTACAGTATAATGCTGGAATGAAAAGTTAAGTCAGTCAGCTCTGGCTTCTACAAACCAACTAGCACGTTTCTTTCTATGTTCATTACTGTAAGTCACTTCAGCTGTGTGCTCAGGGAGCTAAATCTCTGATACAATTATTATTCAAAAATATCTTTGATTAGCTCTTATTTTGTGATCTTAGTCGCTTTTATAACAGAAAGCAGCACTTTGTATATCAAAAAGCTTCTGTTTATTAGGCATCTGCATGTTGCACGGTTGAAAATGCACCACATGTTGCTGTAGGCATTCAGCTCTTCTCCAAAGAGATTTAAATTGAGTGTAACTAGATCAGATTAGCTTTGATGAAACCTCAGTTTTCCTTGTGGGGAAACTGGGCCGTTCCAGCTGCAAGTTGTAATAAACATCAAAGAGAAAACTGGATAAAAATAAGAGGGAAGTGCATAAACATAAATATCAACTCAGGAAATTACAGCACTGCATGCATGTGTAGTCACATAGATAGGGAGACTTCCAACGACGTTTAAATCAATCTACTTCTGCAGTTATGTCACCTGGGGAAACACCTACAAAATACACTCAGTTGCCAGTTTATTAGGTACACCTGACTCGAACTAATGCAGTCTAACACAACAGTCCTGTGATAGCTGTTCAGTTAGGTGTTGATTCAGCTTCATGGTCATTTTAGTGGATGCAGTTTGTGATGCTGTTGAATTGTACTGTAGGGGGGTGTTTCTGTTATTTAGCCTATCCAGATTGATATAAATGGGATGGACAACACCTGTCAGTATAACATAATATAATTCAACAGCACCACAAACTGCAGATGTAGATTTATTTTAGATCCTAGTCTTCTGGTTCTACCTAAGCTAGCGGCTGTTTAATTAAGGCAGCAGAATATATGTTACCACAGTATAAGGAGGCGCTTGGTTTTATGATCACCTAATTGCAAATTCTGCAGAACTGTTGTTATTTATGATGCTAAATCACTTTGAGAAATAAATTTAACTTACGGAATTGAGCCTAAAAGGATTTAGCTGTGCAGCCTGAATTAAAATGCTGCCGTTACATCAGGATCTCAGCATTTTGTTTGCCCTGCTGCGAAATCAGGAGCAAAGTTCCACCAATTAAGGTGACAAAAGGAAATCCTCTCTTATCACTGATAAGGAGCCACAGAAACAGATGACTAACTTAATAACCAGTCAAATGGATTCATCAAAATTTTGTTAGACAACTCCAATAAAAGTGTGGATTCCAACATTAACAGAAAGTATTGTTCATGGTGGCAGAATAACCATAAGGGCAAGAAGTACGAGGGTCACAGATGGAGTCAGCGCCAAAGAATAGATGAAGAATGCAATGACCGTGTAAGGAAATATGATAATACAATAATGTAAAAAATCCAGATACTTTTTCTTCTGGCTGTCCTCCACTGGCTGGGTAGTAGACCACGCGGTATTTCTCCACCTGGCCCGGCGCGTGGGTCCACGTCACCCGGAAACTGCGAGCAGTTATCTCAGATGTCACCAGGTTGCGGGGCGGAGCCACTGAGGTGGGTGGGGGGGCAGGTTCTCCTCCCCCTGGAGAGGAAGTACAGAGTAAGAAGAAAAGAGCACATGCTGCATCCATTCCATGTTGGATTTACATGAACACTGTAAGCAAATGGCTGGCAAACACTGTTCACACCAGACTCCTGTAAAAAATCTGTAAAATCTTTACCTGGTATTTTAAACAGCATGTTTCATGAAGGTGGGGGCATGTTATGATTTAGATGACATCGCTATATTAGATGGGGACTGGGTTTTATTGCTTGGGGATCTCCTGTAGTCACAATTATAACCAACAGTATCAACAGAGTAATCACAGTACGAGCTGTCTGTAGTGTCTTGGTGGTATCAGCCTGTCACGTGACTCGGCTGAAACGAGCTGCTGTTCGAACCTTTGATCTGCTTGTCGAGCTGCTCCACCCGGTCGCAGATGGTCTTGGTGAGGCCTTCCACGATTTCGCTCATCACGCCGAAGTCCGCCACATTGTAGACGTGAGTTTCCTCAGGAGGCGAGGCGATGGCCTTCAGCTCGTTCTCATCAGCGTTTTTCACACCTGCAGAGAGACAGGCAGACAGACAGAGAGTGATCCGACTGACAGGAAGTGGTTACATGAATGAGTTTTAATGATGCAACAAATCCATGAATATATGCAGTCCTTAATTTACCTAACATTAGTCAATCTCTGAAATGTGCTCCCTCCAAAATAATTCCTTATTGAACAACACATTTCTGCTTTTTAAACTTAATTTTCTAATGAATATGTATTGAGTTGACCTGAGTGCTGACAATTACAGAGAATCATTTATCAGGCCTCCTCACATTGCCTTCTCCTGGCTGTTTGCTGAAAAGCTAGAACATGACTCTGTAAAGAAGGTTTACAAGCTGAAATGTGCTAAAGTAACATTACTGTGGTATTACAAGTTTCAGCCCAACAACTCCAAAACATGTATATTTTCCCTGCTGACCGTTTTCCAAAGGACACCAAAAGATTTAGGATTGGTTTCCTTCCTTCCGGGCATACGTTTTGTTTCAGTTCATTTCAGTAGAATATTAAAATCAACTTGTGCAAATAATGATTCTTTTCATTATTGATTAAGCTCTCGATGATGAAAGAGCCTTTCTCCTTTCACGTCTTCCCAGAGCCCAAAATTACATCTTCAAATTGCTTGCTACATTTTCTGTGGATTGATTAACAGCACTACTGTTACACAACAAGACTGTTTGAAAACTTTTAAATTGCACACCAACTATACAAAAGAATAGCAACTACATGTTTCACTGTAATGGTTGTACCTAGCCTAGAAAGCTCAGTAGAGCTGCAATCAAACAATCTGATGCACCAATCTGTAAAGACAGTGGGTCTAAGAAAAATTAAAGAGAAGTTATTTTCAATATACAATTCGCCCCAGCAGTCAGATCACCAGTCTTTGGCTTTTTTAGCATAAACAAAGTCTTGGAGGATTTTTCCGAATAAGTTTTTCAAGTACCACGTTCTCCTGTTGATCAATAAATATCTACTATCATTATCATTCATCTGGATTATTAGTCTTAACGTTGGTGGGGCGTACCAATGGCAAACAGTTCTATGCCAGCTTCCCTCAGGCTCCGTGCAGGGGGGATCACATCATCCTGGGACTTCCCGTCAGTGATGAGGATTCCTATCTTGGGAACGCCGGGCCTGGATCCAGACGCTGGTTTGAAGCTGTTCTCCAGGATGAAGGTCAGAGCCAGACCTGGACAGACACAAAGACAGAATACAGTGAACACAGTGTCTGACACAGTAACTACTCCAATTACCGGGCTTATTCCTGAATTAAAGGTCCTCAGTTCAACACACTGAAAACAAACATTCATGGTCCTGTTTATCTGGCAGGTAAAAAAAAGGTTTTACTTCCAAAATAATAAAATAAAGTGACTTTGACTTAGAGGGTGCAGGGAGAATTGCCGTCCTAAGAAACATGAGAAAACTCAAAACAAGGCCAAACAAATAAGAGACATTTTCCACAAAAAAAAAAAAGCAAATTTAAATGACTTAAATGACTTATTTGGTAATTGCTTATTTCAAAGTTTTAAATGTTTAAGTTTGCAGCCCAAGTGGTGAAACTATGTGACACACCACCTGTGTGCAGAAACTAACACCATATTGTAGAATAAAGATAAAGCGGCTTTAAGATGAAAAGACTGTCGTTTTAAAAAGATTTTACTCCTCATGAAATGTTCTAATCCAGCAGAAAAACATGAAATCCCGAAGTGGAGTTATAATATCAAAATCACGACAAAAGCCATGGCGTAACACGCAGTATGTTTTACATCTTTTAAATCAATCACAATGTGCAGTAGCCTGGAAAATAACTTTTTTTACATTTTCCCTCTCCTTGTTTTGACATGCTGTATTCATCATTTCTTGGACAAAATTACATCTACTTTTAAATATGACTGTCAGCAGAAAATTAGAACCACTTACAGTACTTTTTTTAAAGAATAGTTGAAATATTTAGATTAGTCCTGGCTGACAGTATGATTGCACTTGCAGTTTCCCTCTGAGATGTAGCGAGGACAGCTGAAATGACTGATTGTGATGTCTTGGCTCAAGGACTTAATGAACATGATGGGTTCAAAGTGTCATTAATAGCTCTCCAAGTTTTTAGTGTGTAAACATAATGAGCAGCTAAGTTCTGTTGGGTCCAATAAAGACATTACTGTATTTTACTGTACTCCTAACATACTGTTTTAAGCCCTGCTGGGTCCTTGAACATTCATTCAGCTTGTTGACCAACTGTCACAATGCCAGTCAAGTCTTAGCTCTGCTTTGTTTCCCTGCCATGTAGTAACTCTCCTGACATTTCAGATCCTGCCATTCCCTATCACCTGACCTTCCCCGCCTACCTGCACACCTGTTCCCACTTAACTCATTAGCCCTCTGGTATTTATACCGGCCCACTTTCACTCATTCTTGGCTAAATCATCTATTGTGCTTCAGTCTTAGAATTCCAGCCTTTTGTTAATACCTGCCTCTCTGACTGCCTGGTTTTTGACTTTTGCATGTCCCTCACTTCTGAGTAAATGTTAACTGCTACTTTTATCCTGTTGGTCTCGGAGTTGTGCTTCTGGCTTCAGACACGTTACCGCTGAACTTTACACCGACACCCAACTACACACTCTTAAAATCAACACAAAGATGATACTGACTCCACTCATCTGACCGTCTTGCTTCTCTGTACTTAAATGTTGTTTGCACCTAAACATTTGTGACATCATTCACCAGTAGCCATTTGTGTACCTGCACTGATTGTACTGTGCAGGTACGTAAGATCCATTTGGTTAAACCAGAAACAGAAGTCTCGCTCTAGTCTAGGAGAAGTCTCACTCTGAAATCTCGCGAGAGGTTGAGTTGTTGCAGGAAGACGACAGTGTTTCTGTCTTGTGGGGCTTGTGGCTGCCGGCTGAGGCGATCTACTGGACCAGTTCCAAAACTTTTTGTACCTGTTACTCATTTAAAATATGTAAAAAATATGGCCCAGGTTTATAAATACTGGATATACCCTTCAAGGCTGTAAGGTCACAAACATTTTAACACCAAACTAAAAAGGGACTGCACTGAAGTGAATTTAATAAGCTGAGGTAGAGGACTGGCTTTGGTCCAAGTCGACCTCAAAGGGCTATCTGTTAACTGTGATGAGTGTGTGGTAGACCATAATAACCGGGGGAGGCTGGGGGTTTGGTTGGCAGCGTACTGTACCTGTTAGTGTGTTTCCTCCTTTATATGGCAGGTTCTTCACAGCATCCATCACAGCCTCTTTGGTGGTGTGAGCGTTGAGATGCCACTCGATTCTGGGGTCTCCGCTGTACTGAGCCAGGCCTGCACACACGGTCATATAGAGGTGAGTAGTTACATGGCTATCGCAGTCAATGGCTGCAACATTACACCATAAAAAATATTATTAGGCCTTACTTTATATATTATACATTTCCCTAAAATTCAGCCTGATGTATTTGGTATCTTTGGTATCTAAGTATGGTTAGACAACAGGTTTGAGTCTGGCTGAGGCTAAATAAGGCACTTTAAATGAAAACATCCTCCAAACAGTATGAATATAGTTTTTACAATGAAACGCCTGAAACCCAGAAATCAAAAACCTCCTCACCAATCCTGGTCTTGTCAAACTCCACAGTGAAGGCCTTGACCAGGTTTTCCAGGAACGTCCTGACCAGCCTGAAGTTGATGCGGCCGATACTCCAGGAGCCATCCACCAGAATAACAATGTCGGCTATGGCCGGAGTCTTACACATAAACCCATCTTCAGCTAAATGACAAACAGGCAGAAAATGAAAACACAAACTTGGATTACTGTTTGTCAAATTTAGACTCCTGCCCTGGTGATGATAGTTTTGGCACAGTTTTGGTGTGCGGGAACATATTGTAAAATTATTCTGTACTGAAATGAATATCCATTATGTAAAGTATGCACCAGATAAAAAAGGATGTAAAACATGTACACAGCCGCCTACAGCACACACACGATACATCTGCAGTGGTAAAAGTAGGACAATTTGATGTGCAGCTTCTGTCCCAAAGTATTACAAAGTGTTTCATTAATTCTAATTCAGTTCAACACAGTATAATTAAACCCTGGAGGAGCGCGGTACTTAGTTTTAGCAGATGAAAAATAACAGCCCACGCTGTTGTTTGTCTCAACAGTTTACTGGGTGATAAAACAGACCAGACTCTAATGAGGCAACAGCAGTTCATTTACAAAAGCCAGTCCAGCACACAGTGAGCCAAAGGCCAACCAAATTAGGAAACAACCATATTTCTATCAGCCAATTATCTTTCACACAGAACTTAGGAATCCTCTGTTAGCTTCAGTCTCTGTGGGAAAAAAATGGAATCGTTAAGGGTGCTGGTTTTAATCCCATTAGACCCAATAATCAGAATTAATAAATACTGCCAAAGTGCAGTTGAGCAAGGCACTCTAACCTCCAGCAGCTCCAGTGGCAGACTGCAGTTGCAATGGGCAGCTCCCTGGTGCTAAATGTGTGTAACTACATACTGCTGCAAAAGAGCACGTGTGGTTACAAAACAATATCGGTATGAATTAATGTTTAGAAAATATCCGCAATAATTTCACATTTTATTGACACAAAACTGTTTGTGCAGGCTGATCTGTCTTTACAGCAGTTTACTGATGTGTATTTGTCATATCCAACTTACAAATGTTTAAAATGACAAAACAAAACATTTGTCAAGTGCCATGAAGTTTAAAGCTGCTGGTAAAGAACATTTATTTGGCATTGTTTCCTTTATAAGACAGGACAGTATAGAGGCTGACAGGAAAACATGGAAGAGAGAGCTCAGAGAGAGAGGGGTATGACATGACACGCGAATTGATCCATGGATGTTGCGGTTACTGGGTATGAGCCTTAACCTTTAGGCCATCAGGGAACCCCCCATCTTAAAGAAACAATTCCTATCACTTTGTTTGAGTATGTGAGACAAATACTTTATTGGTCCTTTTTTCAGTAGTGTGTAGTGTTTTAGTAGAGGTAATATTTTGCCTTTTCAGTAGTGCCTTGGGTATGAACTAAATATGTTGAAGCTGCATTTAGAACTTCCTAAATATTAGATGTGGCCCAATTTAGCTAGTTTTGTATAATTTGTATGGCTTTTCTTTTTGCCTTTATTAGACAGTTGACACAGACAGGACATGAGGAGAGAGAGAGAGACTGGTATCAAACCTTCCCGGCTGGTATCAAAACTTCCTGGTTTGATACCAGCTTTCGGCTACCAGGACACCCGCGGTTTAAAATGTTAATTAAGAAACTGATTACTCAGCTTCAGCATTGCACTTTTATATGTCTGTATGTAACGTGAAAGGGGTCACTCACAGCGGTGAAATCACAAATAATTATCACCAACGGTGCAGCTCTACAGATCCTTCAATCGTGTTTTAGCTTATCGTTTTGGTTTTACAGCAAATTTACTGAATGTTACGGCCTCATAAAACCCCCGCAGGCAGCCACTGTGCACTACCTGGTCAGCACCAAATGGCAGACAAAGTTACCAGCCGATGGTATCTTATTTGTATTTTCCTCCAAGACCAATGTGCTCTTGAACAAACCCAACAGAGGTGGTGGTGTGAATGTTGAAATAAAGCGAGGCGGTGCTGCATAAGAGTCCCACGTGCCCAGCAACCCTTCCTTGAATAAATAAAGCTTAAGAAACACACACACACACACACACACACACACACACACACACACACACACACACACTCTCGCAGGCATAAGGTTGTTTTTTTTATTATAAAAACAAAACCCTGATGGTTTACCTTCACACTGGATTAAGCAAAAACTGTTAGAATAACCGCTTTACTTGTAGGGAGAAACATGAGCATCAGCCACTGATTTGTATTAAGCTTCAGCTTCAGTATGATTTTGACACATACTTGGCCTGGTGCTGCCATGGTCTGTACATGTGAGACCTGCACTGTATATCTGCACCCGATAGCACACGATTTCTTATCCTCCAGATGTATAAGAGAATATTTCTTTCAGGTTGCAGCATGTTTTAACATCTCAGGAGGTGGAGGGGGTTGAGTGTATCTGTGTGTGTATATTTGAAGGGGTTGCGAGGGCATTCATTTCATTCATCATTGACAGGAACTAAGAAGTGTATCACTCCTTACAAGTCTCTACAGTGTCGGAATTTAAACCTCCTCCTTGGTCTACCAGGAGAGTCTCGGTGCCGCTATCCAATACGACTTCAGTAAGCAGATGAAAGCAGAGACACATAAGACACACAATTACTTCACTGCTGGTGTTGATTATCGGTTGGCTGTGCGGTGAGCAATATAGAAATTTAGGCAAGTCGCCATCAGCTGTTGCTTGTTAAAATGACAGACTTATCAGTAAACGAAGTGATCACTTTTAGCACTTTGGCAAGATGACATGAATGAACTCGTGTTTAAGAATACAATATTTGCAATAGAGAACAGTACAAGGACAAGCTCCTGAACCTTTTTTGGTGCACTGTTCTAAGTTCTACTGCAAAATGTCTGCAGGTTGTTAATTGATATCTGTATTCATGTCATTACTACAAACTCCTGCCTAAGAACTTGGAGATACAGGTGACAAACCCTGAATAATGGGTCTTGTGAAGAGGAAGGGTTTAAACGGGTTTACGGATGGAAAGGAAGGATGTTTCTGAGTCAATACAGGAAGTGAAATTGAAGGGCAAAACAGTGACTTTGAGCACCAAGTGAAAGAGGACTAGCTTCCTTTTAATAGCAGTCTGGGAAAATAGTAGCACCTGGACAGATGGCGAAAAGAGAAAAAGGACAGAGAGAGAAGAAGCAGCAATGGGAAAAAGCTGCAACAGATGCATATTAAAGGGTGTAACTACACAAGTGAGTCTTCTGCGAATACCAATGTTGTTTCTTCTTGCTCGATTTACTAATCTTCCCCTTGGCATGTGTTTTCTTTTATTTCTTATTCTCTCTGAGTTTGCTGTCCTGATTATTTTGCTTTTATATTATCATCAGCACTGTTTTATTACTCATTTATGCTGTAATTGCAATATGTGTCTCTATTTACACTTAACAGCTACACATACTAATTATACAAGAGCAAAGAAAACAAGATAAAAGTAAACAGGATAATCAGAAAGAAAAAATAATGGAACAGGAATGTTGAACAGGAAAAAAAGATAAAAGAAGTAGAGATTAAAAAAAGCATACTCAGTACAGGAGGTGAGCAAGAGCAATGGGTGTGGTTGAGAAAGATAACAATGACGCCGCTTAAAGAAATGATCCCCATTATTTCTGTGTATTTTAATGTCCATGTTGTCATCCTACATGACTTCTGCAAAGGAAGTGATGCATTTGATTTCTGGTTTATTTGGAATAAACAGAAGAAGAAGAACAAGGTAGTTAACATAAGCGGTAATAACCACCGTGGCTGAACTGAGCAAAGAGTGTGACCCACAAAAACCTGCAGAAAATCCAAAGACGACGTCACAGTTCCATACAAACTGATTTCTGCAAAGTGCAGTGTCAAAATTCAACAGCAATAAGCATTTACTGTAGCATCAAGAATTACAAAAATAAAAAAGGTGGAACATTTGGGGGAGTGCACAGAGATGAAAGTAAGGAGGAACTGGAGAAGAGGCTACTGGAGGACAATGCGAGGGGACAAATTCACTTTGTTACAGCTTCTCATAAACAAGCAGAAAACATCCAAATAAGCCCCCCATGAAAATCAGGAATAAAAAAGACGCTCGCTGATTCCTCATGGCCCTAGTTCATGTTTCTATGTGTATCGCCAGGCAACCTATTGTTAATTCATATTGATATTTTGCGTTTTAGAATTTAGCGCATTCAGAAACAAATGTTTGAGGCATTATAAATGTGGGCTTAAGGGATGTGTTTGAAATGTTTATCACACAGAGGATAAACAGAGGAGGTTAGCTCCATGGTATAACCTGCAAACCCGCAAACTAAAACAAACATTGCGAAAGCTTGAAAGGAAATGGCGTTCTACCAATCTGGAAGAATCACGTTTAGCCTGGCAAGATAGTCTTAAAATCTATAGGAAGGCCCTCCGTAATGCCAGAGCAGCCTACTACTCATCATTAATAGAGGAAAATAAGAACAACCCCAGGTTTCTGTTCAGCACTGTAGCCAGGCTGACAGAGAGTCACAGCTCTATTGAGCCATGTATTCCTATAGA
>VMKM01002529.1:0-37500 GCA_008360985.2 Macquaria ambigua
TCTCTCTCTCTGTCTCTCTCTCTCTCTCTGTCTCTCTCTCTGTCTCTCTCTCTCTCTCTCTCTCTGTCTCTCTGTCTCTCTCTCTCTCTCTGTCTCTGTCTCTCTGTCTCTCTGTCTCTCTCATTGTCTGTCTCTCTCTCTGTCTCTCTCTCTCTGTCTCTCTGTCTCTCTGTCTCTCTCATTGTCTGTCTCTCTGTCTGTGTCTCTCTCTCTTTCTCTCTCTCCCTTCCTCCTTTCTTTATTTACCTCCACCTGTCTGAGGATGGAGGGATGGAGAAATGAAGAGGTAGAGAGGAAAGGATAGATAATCAGAAGCGTGGCGACCCCTCTCCTCGATTGTGTTTTGAGGCTTGTAAAGACCCGCCTCCTCCTCCTGACCTCTGACCCCTTTGTTTTGATTGACGGCTCCTTTCATCCCTCCATCTATCTGATCTCCACCATCATCCCTCTGTCTTTTTTTCCTTTTTCTTTATTTGTTTACCGTAGTTTCCTTCTTTTCTTCCTCTGTTGTCTCTCCCTCCCTTCTTCTTCTTCTTCTTCTTCTTCTCCTTTTCTTGTTTCTTTACCTTTTTTTCCATTTGGTCACTTCATTATTTCCTTATCCTTATTTTCTTCTTCCATCATCATTTCTGTCTTTTCTTCCTCTGTTGTTCCTCCATTCTTTCTTCCATCCCTCTATCATTTCAACTTTCACCATTGTTTCTTGTTTTCTTATCATCCCTCCATCATCCTTTCTCATTTTTCCCCTCTGTTGATACTTTTCTTCTTCACCTCACCTCCTTCCTGCCTATCCAGCCTTTGTCCTTCTCTTCTATCCTTGTTATTCATCCCTCCATCCCGTCATCTCCTTTCTTCTCTTCCTCCTCCTCCTCTTCTTCGTCATCCTCTTTTTCCCCACTTATACCACCATCTTTTTAACCTGTAGTTCTCCATTATCCCTCTTTTCTCATTCTACCCTTCCCTCTCACACTTTCTCCCGTCATCCCTCCATTGTTTCCTTCATTTTACCAAATCACCTGTCTGTCTGTCTGTCTGTCTGTCTCCATCCTTTAATCCCCTCACCCCTCTCTCCCAGTGAGGGCAATAACTGGTGGACAGCTGGTGCCCACACACACACACACACACACACACACACACACACACACACACAGTCTGGATGTTCACTACTGTTTCTCACGTTCACAGACACAAACTGTGATAATTATTTATTTATTATAATAATAGAAAAGGAGCAAAACTCTTTGCATGCACACACACACACACACACACACACACACTATAAAACATCTGAACAATAATAAACAATAAATATAAACAACACAAGCACAAATCCTCCACAATGAACCAGAACACTAAGAAACTGAAAAGAAGAAATAAAACACACAACAGCTCCCTCCTGCATTTCCCCATCTGCACACACACACACACACACACACACACACACCGGTTGGGGTAGACAACTGTGTGTGTGTGTGTGTGTGTGTGTGTGTGTGTCTCTAGGGTTTGCGAAGGGCAGAACAAACATTTGTTTGTGCAGCGATCCATCTCAGCCCGGCCTGCTTCCTCCATAACAAACAGACCAGAGGGGGGAGGAGGGGGAGACAGAGTGTGTGTGTGTGTGTGTGTGAGAGAGAGATTTGATCCACCTGACTCAGGTAAAAAATGACTGACAGCTAACCTGTAAGTTTTTGTGCAAACGTTGACGTATGTATCTCCATTATCTGTTAACAGCTATAGCTTCTCCTGCTGGAGTCAAAATACATTACATACATATACATACGATACTAACTACAAACACTGAGACACAAATGGAACAATAAATAAGAAGCATGTATTGTACAGTAAGCTAGCTCCATGTAATGCTATCACCTCTCAGAGAACGTTAAATATTTAATAAAGCAAACTAACAATCCCAAGTTTCAAATACAAGCAGGTTCTCCAGAGCAAAACAAAACAGGATGCAATCTTAACATTTCACTCAAGTGTTTTATTAATTTCTTCAGTTAAGAATCCCGGTACGGTACGCTAAATGTATTCTCACATTTTAAGTTCAAGTTCAGAAGATACATGCAGTTTGATATAAAAAGGAAATTAAAGTATATTACAAAAAGTGACTCTTTTTGTTCGTCTGGTCTTAATACTAAGTCACGTTTGTAAGCTTTAGTGTTAGCTAGCTTCAGTTGTTTTAGTTGGATGGTTTACTCTAACTAAGTAGCTCACTTAGCATTAGCTTTATGGCTAGATTCAAGTGGTTATTGTTTTATTTTTAGTGTTGAAATGATTAGCATTAAACTGGTCAGCTTGAACTGGTTAACTTTACTCACTTTACCAGTTTAACATATACTAGTTAGCCTTAACTGCTTGGCTTAAGTTGCTTTAGTTTTATGGCTAGCATTAGCATTATCTGGGTAGCTTTAAGTGGTAGTTGTTCCAGTTTTATTGTTAGCTTTAACTGACTCGCTTTCACTAGTTAGCTGTGGTTGCTTTTTTTCTGTTGCTTTAGTTTAATGGATATCATTAGCATTATCATGGTAGCTGTAAGTGTTTAGCATTAGCTGGTAACCTTTATTGATTTATGTTTTTGGGTAACTTTAGTATTAACTGGTATACCTTTTAATTGATTAGCTCATCTTCCTTTAGTTTTGTAGTTAGCATTAGGGTAGCTTTAAATTGTTCGCTTGAGATGCTCGTTTGACTGATTGTTTTAGAGCTAATTTAGACCTTCTGTTGATTTAGTATTTTGTTAGCTTGTGTCTCTCAGTTTGGTAGCATCACTGAGTTTGTGCTGTGTGGAATGATGCCATAATGTGGGTCAAAATTAAACAAATGTGTTTAACAAAGAAGGAAAAGATGGACAGAGAAAGAAGAAAGTGCGGAGAGGGAGCTGTTTAATGAACAGACAAAATGTATAATGAAAGCAGGGAGTACGTTTACAGAGAGGACATGAAAAATGCTTTGAAAGTAAAACGGAAAGTAAAATCCAGAATCGTTTAACTCAGAGATGGAGACAGGAACACCAGCCCTGTAGTGTTATTGTGTGTTAGCCTGATATTTAATACATGTTTGATCTGCATGTAGATGGATGAAACAGAGTCTTTATCATGCAGGTTCCTCTGCTCCACAACAGCAACAACAACAGCAACAGCAACAACAGCGTTTTCTGGCTGAGCAGTCTCCGTTCTGACTGTTAAATATTAAAGCAGTGTAAGCGAGGCCTGCAGAGAGGCGGCCCTGCTGCTGCTGCTGCTGCTGCTGCTAAAAATACGCGCTGCAGATAAAAATAGATCACGTTTTATGTTGAAGGTCTTAATTTTATTCAGAGGGAAACGTGTCTGCTGTTGTTTCTGACATTAAAACTCAGCGTCTGTTGTCCTCTCAGAGTCAGGTCGGATTTAATCAGCGAGGACAGTGTGCTCTGATTGTGCAATATGTTGTTAAATATATATAAAATACTGTTGTTATAAATACCAAAATACAACTTTGGTTCTGCAGTAAACAATATGATCTTGAACTCTAACATATTCTTTGAGGTTTGTCGTTTGTCAGATTGTGGGTATCTTATTTTGAAATCAAGTTCTTTCTTTATTCCAAAGACGTTTTTCAGCGTCACTGTTACCTTAACACATCTTTAACGTTGTATTCGGACAAACCTGCCCTCGTCTGATAAATCACCCTGCTGGTCGTTTGTTTAAACACTTCAAATGATCTGTGTTTGAGACGGGTTTGGAGAAAGATTTTAAAATACTGTTGGGGTTTGGGTCAGGTCATACTGGACATGGTTCTTCCTGTTCTGTGCTGGGGTTTGTTATTTACGTGACAACACATGAACGCAGCACACAGACTGTTTCAGGCAGTAAATATTCATGTGGCCTAGCTAAAGATGGAGGACGTTACTAAATGTTTTTGGAGATGTTCCTGCTTTCAGATCAGCTGATGGATTGTTGTTCATGCTCCTCTGCTGGTTGAGTAAAGTTTTCAGAGTTTCTGAAAAGTCGACAATTTGGAGAATCGAAAGTTTTACTCGAGATCAGTCGTATCTGTCTCGTGATGAATGTAAAATGTGAATCTACTGAGTTACTTCAGCTGTCACACAAACGTAGTGGAAGAAAATTCAAACATAAAACAAAGAAACAAACAAAAAGAAGTACAAAACTGCATGAAATGGGCTCAGTTACCTCCCACCTCCACTTAAATAACATCCAAATTTAATAAAAAGTTACTCCTACTTTATTAAAAAGATCAAACATAAATAAAACAAAACCTCATTTTTAAAAAGAAACTGGCTCCAATATGTTTTTAAATCCTGAGTGCTGAAGTGGAGTAAAGCTTTATTGCTTTCAGGCGCCTCCGCTGAGCCGACCTTCATCCTGCAGCTTCACAGTTCACAGGGAACAAGTCTCAGTCAGATCTGAAGACAAGGCCCCCCGGATCCTTCTGATGACATCATCAGCGCAGGACAAATCCCGCTCAGGCTCCTCTGGCGGCGACTCTGCAGACTCTCTGGGTGTTTGTTTAGTCTCCTAACGAGCGTCTCTGGGATTTGTCCTGTAAAGACTTTCGGCTCTGCTGCCTTCAGGGACGCTCGCTCGTGTTTGCAGGTCTGGCACTGCCCGAGCCTCATCTGCACACTGTAAAAAAATGTCCACTGTAAAAAGAAAAATCATTCTTTGTGGAAAAATGTCCATTAATTGTAACTACTCTAAAGGAATACAGTAGGTTTAAGGAATAAAACAAGATATAACTGATCCGCATCCACACCCTCCACCCTCAGTGCAGCAACATTTGTCATATAATAAGAATGGGAGGCTCTGATAGTAATATTGATAGTTCAGATAAACTGATGGAGTCTTACTGCTGTATTTCAGTCTTCATGGTAAAGCACAGAGCTGGATATCAAACCTTAATGAGCGAAATGTGTCCGCAGCATCAAGAATAAAAGCTTGTCAGGTACGCTCTCAAACTCGTTTACTTTTTGTGACAGAAGTTGTTTACCTTGATGACCTGTCGCAGGCGTGCTGCTTTTCTTCTCTTCATTTAACGACTAACTTTTAATATTCCTTCCTGTTAAATTTAAAACTTGGTCGGCTGAATGAATAGCGCCACATACGTCCATATCTTGTCGTGCAAACCAACATTTACTGCTAACTACAGCCGTGTCTCAGTTCAGGGCTCGATCCTTCGAAGGCTGCATTTGAAGACCAAACGCGTCACAGCGGCGCGATAAGGCCGCCCCATCTCGAAGGCTCCTTCAAATGCAGCCTTCTTTTCCCGAATTTGGAGGATCCAACGGCTGCATCCCTCACAACCCGACCTATCCCAAGATTCATTGCACACAAGAGAACATGGCGTCCCCAAACGTACCGTCAACATCGGCTGAGCAGAATTACACTTTTAAATGTAAGTATCGAACAGCTAACGATTAAAATGTTAAAAAAAACCAAGGGGCCTTAATAACCTCAAACCTCGACTGCAGCTGTCAGGGTTGCTAGGCGACAGGAGCGGAGCTTCGTGACGCTGGTGACGCAAACAGGAAATCCTCCGTAGACCAGACCATCTCATTTAACAACGCTCGGTTCGGCCTTCGCGGACCTTCGAAGGATGCGGCCTCTGAATATGTGACAAATGCACTGTACTTCCTGTAGCTGCTTCACAATAAAAGCCTCCCTCTGGTGGAAAATCTTCCATGTGAAGCAGCAGCAGGAAAGCAGAGACTCGTGCAGGTGTCTGCCTGAAATAACAGCACTGGTAACTGTGTCATAGTTCATGTTCATGTTCAGAGTGACGGATCAATCACTGTCCATCTGTATCTCACACACACACACACACACACACACACACACACACACACACACACACACACACAGTCAGATTGTGTGTAGGCTGCTCTGTCCTCTGTTGGGATGAATGAATCTCGCTGCATCTGCTGTTCTGTCCTCACTGACTGACGGACTGCTGGGCTCACACACCATCTTCATCATCCTCATATAGCATCATCATCATTATACAACGTCATCATACATCATCATCACTACTATACATCGTCATCTTCATCACCATCATCACCACCTCATCCTACATCATGATGTATGGTGACGAGTGTGCAGCAAATATCTGTTGGCCTGTGTGTGTGTGTGTGTGTGTGTGTGTGTGTGTTCACCATCTGTGCACTTCACCACTTTGCCTTCATCAGACTCTGTACCACCTGACTCAGCAGTGTGTGTGTGTGTGTGTGTGTGTGTGTGTGTGTGTGTTACATGGTAAATGCTGCCCAGCTTTCTGCCAGAATGGGTTATCGTCATATGACAGAGGACACACACACACACACACAAAATTAGTCTTTCTATACTTGTGAGGACCCTCATTGACATTATGCACTGAGCCCTGAGCCGAACGCTGAACTAAACCTAATTCTAACTTTAATCTTAAAGTCTCAACCTTCAAACAGCCCTTTAAAGTAGAGAGGAACGGCCCAAATGTCCTCACTACAATGGCTTAAAATTGAAATTGGTTCTCACAAAGATAGCAAAACAATAACTAGCTTCCTAGCGGTTTCCTAGCTAGTACAGGCCTGGAACAACAGCGCCCTCTAACTGTTCTGTTTGTGCCCATTAATGCTCTAATTAAAGTTAGAGTAATCATGATATATTGATGGTAAAATGATAAACATATTGACTTTAAAATGTACACTAATGCTGCTGGTATGACAGCATTTACTCTACGTATATGACTTATGCTAACAAAAAGAGTTGTTCACGGTGTGTTTGTGTGTGTTTACTCTACTACACTGTGTGTGCGTTTTCCTGGTACACAGGGAGAAAAAAAAGCCTTACTAATGAAGACACCAACACACACACACACACACACACACACACACACACACACAGAGTCGTTGGTGTTAAGATGTCAGTTTTGTTTAATGAGCCGTGTCTTGCCGAGTGTTTGTGGTTTCGTCTCCACGGCGTTTCTAATCGAGGGGTCTGCTTCAGCAGCGTTTGATGTCAACGCCAGGATGTGGTGGGCGGGTGGAGACAGTCGGGAGAGAGGGGGTGGGGTTGGTGTAATAAAGATAATGAGATGAGAGGAGGATGAAGAGATGAGGAGGACACGAGTGTGTGACTCATCGTTTATCAGCGTTCAGTAACTTTAACTTTGTTTTGATGCAAAAAACTTTTAACGTACACAATTAGTACTACTGCTACTCTCACCAACACTACTTCATTATGCTACTACTACTGCAAGTACTGCTACTGCTGCTACTACTTCTCATATAGTACCACTGATAATACTGCTACTACAACTGAATGTACTGCTGCTTCTACTGTTAGCAAAACAAATACTCAGTGCTAGTACTGCGTCTAGTACTGCTACTTCTACTACTGCATTTACTAATGCTACTACTACATCTGCCACTGCTGCTACTACTGCTACTACTAATATTACTACTACTACTGCTTCTACTATGTATAGTACGGTTACTACTAATGCTTCTACTACTACTGCTACTACTACCATGTTTACTACTTCTAGTACTACCATGTCTACTACTGCTACTACTGCTATTACTACATCTGCTACTCCTGCTACTACAGTACTCCATCTACTACTACTACCTCTACTACTGCTACTACTACTGGTCCTACTATGTCTGCTACTACTGCTGCTACTACGTCTACTTCTATTAATGCTACTACTAGATCTACTCCTGCTACTTCTACTACTGCAGTACTACTTGTACCAGAGACCAGGAGGATGCAGGTTTGTGAACCCGGGTGAGATGAGCAGACTGCAGTGGTTTATCTGGATGTTCTCTGCTCTCAGTCTTTGACTTGACGATCCGTCACCCTGTCAGATGCAGATCATGGAGATGCCATAGTAACGCTGCTGGAACGTGACGTACTGGAGTGTTAGAGGACAGAACCGCACCATAAACACAGCTGTTAGTCATGTGTTCCTTCAGTAAACTTCAGGTTTGGATGGCAGAGTTTTGCTTCAGAAATTCAGGGACAAATCCATCAGAGAAGAGAGACCAGAGACCAGAACCGCAGCTTAGTTTGAATGTAGTCTCAGAGTTACGTTGTATACTGACTTGCTCACTCAGTATTCATCAGTCAGTATCTGCAACCACATGTAATTTGGTCGTTACTAAACTACTTTAAAGCCGAAGTTTTACTCAAGAAATTCAACAAGTTGTAAGTTGTTATGTATAATATTTCATTATTGGCAGCAGTGCAGGAAGCTTTCTGTCCTGACTGACAGCTGTGGGCTGTGGATTCGGCTGTAATGTCTGAGGCGGTCGACTCCTGCAGCTTCACAGAACATTAGTGCTCCTCGCCGTCAGCGCGTTCGCCGCTGGCAAAAGGTTAATTTGAAGGCCGAGCGACTCGCCGAGCTTTGATGTCGATGTTTAGACAGAGAGGAGCTGCCGTGTTGTCTCTCCGAGTCTCCACGGTGACGGCAGATACACTTCAGTCAGGGAGACGAGGATAACGAGACATACCGGACCCTCAGATACCGTAAGATGTAATTACTGTATGTGTCCATCTGTGTGTGTGTCTGTTAGCCTGCTGGAGACTCACCTCTGTTTTTATTGAACCACAGAATCACGCTGAAGGTTAAACGCTAAAAATACATCCCAGAGTAGTTCTGAGAGTTATTTATGACGCTGCCCTCGATTTCTCTCAGCGAAGAGGAGGAAGCTCTCCTCTGAAAGTGACTGACCAAACAGAACCGTAACCTAACGATGAGTTCTGGATCTGTTGTGCAATGTTTGAAACACTGACAGGCTTTTGTCGAGTATAGTTGTATGACAAGATAAATATATGTTTTATCTAAACTGATAAAAATGATACACAAATTACATTTAATCTGCCCACAAGAAACAAAATTAACTCCTCAAAATATAAAACATGTAAAGCAGTATTCAGTATTACACTTCCATAAAAAGACACGTTACAAACAAAATGATCAAAACTGAAGCAGCAGAGGACGAGACATCCTGAGTCTCAGGGCGATTTCACACCTGTAGTTGGTTTGCTCTGGTCCCCTTCGGTTCAGTGGATGGTTCATCATCTCCTTTAGGTTTAGACAGTGCTTTCACCCCGCTCTTCATGTTCTTCCTCTCTGTCCCCAAAGGCTACAGTTTAAGTCAAGGTCGCTCACTTTAAAGTATTCATAGTTTCGTGGTTGCACTTTTCTGTGTGTGTGTGTGTGTGTGTGTGTGTGTGTGTGTGTGTGTGAGCAGTATAACGAGCGCAGTAAATGCTCTACCTGTTTGCCTCTGGCCGTTTACCTTGCTGTTAGGACGGCTGTTAAAGCCAGCTGCACCAGTAAAACCATTAACCGCCCAGATGGAGTCATTTTACATGAAGCCAAATCTCTTTTTATTGAAGCCTTTCTGCTTTATTAGATGAAACAAAACAGAGGCTGACATGGAAACTTTATTTATCACAACTGTGGCAATTTGCATATTTCTCATGAACATCTGGCACACGTGTCTCTTTATTATCTACACACATGTATGTGTCTCTGAGTGAGTTTCATTATCCTCGCTGATTCTTTCTGGTCTTGGTGTGAGCGCTGCGTTGGTGTTGGTCTTGCTATTGGATATGTTCCTGCTTGTCTTGAGTTTCTGTGTTATTAGTTTGGCTCATCGTGAAGTTTGTTCCTGTTGGCTCGGCCGTCACCAAGAAACCGAGCGGCGCCGTCTCTGCTGCAGCTCAGATCTGTTTTTAACTTGAACCCTGACTGGAGTTATTTAGACTCTGCAGCAGCTTCACAGCTAACCAGGCTGCTGGAGCATCATCAAGGTTTATTTTTGAGGTTTAGAACTTCCTCAACAAGTCCACAGGAACGTTGTTGAGTAAAGATTTTATACTATGTCTCCTGGTTATAAAACCACTTCTGTTAGCAGATTAAAGTCCCAGCAGAGAGAAAAAAAATCCTCACAGCACATCAGCCAATCAGTGTCTTATATGTCACAGTTTTCTTCTTGTGCACACAGAATAGGAACTGGTTAAATAACCCACTAAAAATATGCAACTCAGGTAAATAATCAACTTAATGAAACAACATACTAAACACTGATGTGACACCAGAGGCCTCAGCGTCAGGCCTGAGGAAGCTCCATGTTTTATATAGCTTTTAAACACAAACCACTTGGATGAATCCTTCAAACAAAGTCAGGAAAAACTGGTCGAGGATTCTGAATAATCCAAGTTTTCAACTATTGATTAGGTGCCTTTGAGCAAGGCACTAAAGCCTTGAACGTTTGAGTAGAGTTCCTCAGTGGCAGCTGGAGGTGAAACTGCTTCAGCTTTTCAGCACATCAGCGTTTCTCTTTGTAAAAAGGAGAGCAGGTGAAGAAAGAAGTAGTAAGAATGTCTTCTTGTTCAGTGTCGGTTGGGAGGAAGGAAAGAAGGTCATGGCTGTACCTTTTCCTCTGTGTGACGGGAAAGGAGAGATCCACCTACATGAAGGACAAACCTGAGAGGAGCTTAATGATGTGTCTGCTCTCAGTGTATGACTTAATGTTACCACACTGACTCTGTGTCTCTAACCTTTTACACACCTGTGAGGCTGAAAATGTCTTTATCAAAGGAGATCTGGGCCACATTTTCCAAGAGCGTGTCGACAAAAAAGTTTCTTAACGCCGGTTAAAGTCTGTGGTGCTAAAGAGGATGATGGATTTATTTTATAAGTAACTCGACGTATTTAGGTGTAAATCTTGTATATATTAATAATACATAAATCACAAAACATAAATAGAAATGTTTGAGAGCTGGAATTGTTCAGATTGAAAATATAGCTTAGTGTACAGTTTCTAGATGGAAGTCAGTTTGAGGAAGTACTGATCGATCTAACAGTCACCTTTCTTATAAGCTTCATTGATCTGATATCAATTGTGTTTGTCATTCTGATATTTTTTCTGTATTAGAGCTTTATAAACGAATGAGAGCTCCGATGCTTTTGGGAAACGCGTTCTAAACTCAAGAAGGTTTGTAAGATGAATTTTATCATGATCTTTGCACGAAAAGATTTATTCACAGAGAAATTTAACACTAAGTCCCCTTTTCTTTTTGTTAGTAAATAAAATGTACAGTTACTTTATGATACAGTTATTCCACTCTGTGTTCATTGCAACAGCACTTCACAAACACATCTCTCTAGATACTAGATCATGTTAGGAAGGTAATTGGGATGTTGAGTGTTTTAGATGTCAAATTCCACATTTGACTGATGTTTAAAGTAAAATGTGAATCTCAGAAGTACCCAGTTACTCCACATATGAGTTCCATGTAGTACAAAGTACAATATTTCTGTCTGAAATGTCGAGGAGGAAAAGAAAATGGAAATACTGAAGTAAAGTAGCAGAAGCTCTAAACTGGAAGAGATGGACTCTGGTACTTTGTACCTCTGGGAACTGAACCCCCTCAGTCTAACAATGTTAATGCCTTTCTAAGCACCTTAAATACAGCACTAATGAGTTAAACAGAGCCGCATTAAAATTGTATTAGATGAGAAGCGCTTGAGAGAGTTCCACACATATTTCACAGTTAGACGTTTTAAGGAGCTCACTGCTGTAGGCTCTTTGTCAATGAAGAAAACGTTGCTTCTCTTTGACACCATGCATCTCTAAAATTAGACAACGGGATGGTAAAAGGTTTTACCTGCCTGAGGGCCATAAAACTCAACATTCAGATGACCATTAAAACCTTTAATCTGAGACAAATGCCCAAAACTACAGTGAGATGTTTTTCCTGGTCATTTCTCAGCAGCTGCTGTGACGAGGTAATAAGGTTCAGGGAGAAATTAATAAATGATGCGCAGCGAGGATTCCTATTTTTCACACTCTGGCATTTTTTATTTGGTATTAATTAATACATGTTAACAAGCCAAACAACAAGCTTAAGGTAATTAGAGTTTGTTAATTGCCCGGCCTGCCTCTGAAGGAGCTCTGGATGGAGAAACGAGGCGAGAGCGGTTCAGGAAAAAAGAGACGCAGCAACACATCGGGCGGAAGATGGAAGACGACGAGAAGCAGATTGAGAAATATGAGGAGAAGTGAGGAAATGTTTGAACTGAGTAAAGCAGAGAGATTAGAGATGA
Organism: Macquaria ambigua; assembly: GCA_008360985.2. Taxonomy (NCBI): domain Eukaryota; kingdom Metazoa; phylum Chordata; class Actinopteri; order Centrarchiformes; family Percichthyidae; genus Macquaria; species Macquaria ambigua. The sequence goes on from VMKM01002529.1 coordinate 12,106, forward strand.
AAAGAAAAGCAGAGAGGAAATAAAGCGATGCAGGCGATCGACACCTTGAATCCGGCAATAAGCAGCCAACAGGCGGCTATAAGCCAGCGCAGAGTAAGTCATCATGGTAATTGGACTTGAGGAAGTCTGTGGAGCAGCTGCCTCCCCTTCTCACCGCCGTTACTCGCCGCCATGATTAACTAACGTCTGCTGCAGCTGCTCAGCAGGAGAGGCATCAGCAGTCAACATCCTCTGGTTCCACATGAAGCCGGGCTCACACTCCTCCTCAGACCTGGTCCTGTAGGTTTTACTGAAGCTGCCAGAGGCCAGGTCTAAATGTCAGAACACATCTTATCAGGATAAAACGCACAGAGCAGCTGAGAGAGAGAGAGGAGCGTCCACCCACATAAAGGCATTTGTTCTTTGTCTTAAACCTGGTATCAGGCGCACTGGTAGAAAACTGCCCCCCCAGGAAGCAGAGAACTTATTATGGATGGCAAAATGCATCAAGATGGCATGAAGACAAAACTGTGGTTGCGTTCAGTGTGTCGCTGGTGTGAAATCTGTGTCTGGTTTGGCTTCTTTGGTCCAGTGAAGGGAAATCTTAATGTTCCACTATATGATATTTTAGACGACAGTGTTCTACGGTTGAAAGCTCCAGAACAGCTTGTAAGTGGACCTTGAGTTGTTTTGTCCACTATTTTAAATGTCAAGAATAAACGGTTATGCTTAATTTTGTATGAAAATGTGTCTGATTGGATTATTTTGTTTGATACTGACTCAACTCTTCCTGCAGCTGCTTCACAGTGAATACCTTCCAATAGTGATGGTGACTGTTCGTATAGGTTGTCTGTGCAAGTAGCTTACTGCAACCCATAAATTTAAGTCCACGTAGGGAGGAGGTCGGGGTGGATGGATGAGTCAGACAACACAGGACTTACACCCAGGAGACGGCTGTCATGTCTCGTGTGAAACCAAAAGTCAACCTTGACTTATTTTAACTTCTGTACGTAACTGACGTACTTATTTCAACCCAAACCATGATCTTTTTCTAACCCTGAAACTGCGACCGAACGTTAACCAGGTGTTCATTATGTCGTTTTGGGAGTCAGTGACAAACGACCTGTTCTGTTGTTTAGGTTGGAGGACTTGTTGTGATTATGAGTTTTAATAAGTGTGAAGCAGCTGCACACAGTCTTCAGTACCTAATGGCTAACTTTAATTATTTAAATTAGAGGTTAAAGTCTTTAGTCTTGTTACTTTTTGAATCCAAACTCTGCCTGCAGCCACACAGTCCTCCAGTGTCAGCAGCACAGAGTTAAAGCAAAGACAGATGCAAGTGTTGATTCCAGTGTAACCCCGGGGAAATACCCAAATACAGCAGGAATACTTTATTAGAGGCAGTCGGGGTGGCAGAGATTTATTCCATACTCAAACAAATATGTCCTCCTGTGGAGCGAGGGAGCGTTTAAGACAACTGTGAAAACCTTTTACAGGAAACCTCCCAGACAAAGTTATTTTCACAGGTGGAAAGATTTGCTTTGTGCAGGGATCAGACTCCAGAGCATCAGTGAGGTCCAGCGCTGATGCTGGTGATCAGGTCTGGCTCACAATCACTGTTCAGCTCATCTTAAAGGTGCTGGTCAAGTTCTTCCACACCAAACTGGGAAAAACCATTTCTTTAAGGAGCTGCTTTGTGTCATGTTGAAACAGGAACAAACACAAACTGACACAAAGCTGGAAGAACTCTTTGTATTGCTTCAGCGTTCAGATTTCCCTTCTCTGGAACGAAGAGGCCCAAAACCAAAAGTAGAGGATGGTGTGATGACGGTGACATCTGTGAAAGGTTTAGGACACATAATGTACACAAACAACAGACTTGATTAATTATTAATAAAGTCCATGTGGGACACAGAAGGCGATTGGTTGGTCATTACCGGCGGAGGGAAGGGGTGGAACGCCGGGAGCAGACTGCAGAGACAAATCACTGTGAATAATCTGTGAATCAGACTCTGATGATGCATTTAATGTGCTGATCGGCCATATTATATTATTATTATCATTATTGGTGATGCTTTTAAGCAACTGTTACCAACGAGCAAAGGGACAAAAAAACAATTTGTCATGGCAAATATTTCACACATTTGTTTTAATTAATGTGCACTCACAGCGGATTCACCACCATGTTCAGAGGTGGAGCTCACGGAGTTGTTATGCCCCAACTTGAGCCTTGCTGGCGGCCGACAAACCCACCTTCTTTACTGGCTCCTCGCTGTGGCTTTAAACGTAATATTAAAGTTACAATCTCTGAGATTTTCATGATTTCACACTCCTTATTTAAACTGTTTGTGGCTGGCATTTGTATGAAATACCTGTTCAGCATATTTACACTCTGTAGTTACCTCTCTATATCATATTAAGTGTTTCTGGTGGAGTATACCGTCTTCACGCACACAAGAGATGGACAGGAAACGATGCATGTGTGTAATCCGGTGTTACTGTTTGATCTGATTGATATCAACCTCGCTGTTTCCTGTTCACTCTCATGCAGCCGTATCAGACGTCACTGCTAATGCTAACACAACATTTCCTGCTGCTGCTGCTGCTGCTTCACATTAAAAGCGTTGAGCTGCTGAAACACAAGGTGGCTTTTATTGTGAAGCAGCCACAGCAGCTCCAGCTCTTCAGCAAGCTAAAAAAACTTTACAGAGTCCTGCTGTTGTGTGGAAAACTACTTGATCAACGCACGCAGCCTGAGATTAGACCGCGGTTACACATGGTGTGATGGTAAAAAGCCAATCATCTTGATGTCACTCTCATGTCTGTACGGTAAATATGAAGCTACAGCCAGCTGCCGGATAGCTTAGCTTAGCATCAAGACTGGAAACGGGGGGAAATGGCTAGCCTGGCTCTGTTTTAAGGTAACAAAGGCAGCATCTTCTTCTTCTTCTTCTTTCTTCTTCTTCTTTCTTCTTTCTTCTTTCTTCTTCTTCTTCCTTCTTCTTTCTTCTTTCTTCTTTCTTTTTCTTCTTCTTCTTCTTCTTCTTCTTCCTTCTTCCTTCTTCCTTCTTCTTCTTCTTCTTCTTCTTCTTGCAGCTCAAGGTGCATTTGCTGCCCCCAGTGGTCGATATATATTCGGGTCATCTGCAGCAGAACTACCAGCAGGTGTCTTTAAATCAACCAGCACTGTACACCTTCAGGATTACAACTTGAAGTGAGAAACACGGAGCTCGATGCTGCATCAGCAGTGTGTGTGTTGTTGAGTCCACACTCTTTATTTAAATGTGTGCAGTTAAATAATCTATTTCCTGATTTATTTCCAATTTCCCTGCAGGATCATTCAGAACTATTCAGCTTTCTTCTTGCCTCTTTATAACACTGCTCTTATTGTACTCTTACTAATACCTGAGCAGCCGTGTTAGCTGTGTGTGTGTGTGTGTGTGTGTGTGAAGGCAGGTGTAATAGAGCTAATGTAGAACGAGTCTGGGGCGTCTCATTTATCTGACTTCCTGTCCTGATGAGCCTCAGGTGGGGCGGAGCTGCTCTCTGCAGCGCTCTTAACTCGTTAGAGAGAGAGAGAGGACGAGCTCTGTTAGCCGGCGATCTGCGAGATAAATTATTACTGCACACTTATCCAGAGTGTGTGTGGGGAAAGTCAAAAGTCTGCAGAGTGTCTTGTTCGTCTACCGTCAGCAGCAGCAAGTCCACAGACACACACACACACACACACACACACACACACACACACACACACACACACACACACACCTTGCACTCAGGCATGTGAGTCTAATTAACATGTAGACGTCTGTATTAAGGTAATAGGCAGCCGGGCTCTTTTTCTCATTACAGAGCGCTCAGGTTGAATCACTGCTTGGAATCACTTCACCTCTCTGCCAGCGATTAATCATGTCTGACACCGTTAAACGTCTCGTCTTATTTCTTCCTTTCCTTTTTTTTTTTTTTTCACCTGTCATTCTACGGGGAGAAACTGAGGAAAGGTCAGTGAGGTGTCACTGTAACGGGGAGGCGAAATGAGGTCGAACACCGTCGGGATAATTAAAACAAATAGCGAGGAGGAGTCCGGTAACAGGATATAAAACAAGGAGGGGTCAAACAGGACGTTGCATATGTATGTACACATGTTAGCATGAAGTCACACAGCTGTGAAGTGGGAGGAGATATTTTGGGCGCCTCTGGTCCCTGAAGTGAAAATCCCGTTTATTTCTGAATCTCTCCTGTTTGAATCATCAGTATAATGGAGATGAACAACTGTATTAAAAAAATATCTGGTTCTTTGATAAAAGGTCAAAGGTACAAGAAGCCTGCGACTCCCAGGGTGCATGTCGTTAAGCAACATCCAATCACAGAGCTTCAAATTCTGTTTCGTGTGCCGCTAACGGCCCGTGGAAGCTAAATCTGACGTGTTTGGTAAACTGATTTAATTCACTTTTGGATTCTGGATGAATTCAGCAGCTATGGTGACGTGTTTTGCTGCCACGCCTCTGGCTGTCCTCTTCTCCATAGCAACGCTGGCAGAGGCTCATGGGTAACGTAGTAACAAGAAACGTGTTTCTTTGTTGAGTAACATTGACAACATCAAAATATCTGCAGGGGCACGGTTAAAATCTCTCTAGCTCCTGTAACATATCATTGATTTTTAACGCCACTTGTGGACAACAAGCAAGCGACAAGCTACACATGTTAGCATCCAGCAGCTACAGAGCAACATGATCCTTCATGTGGAGTCGTGTTTGTGTCCAGTCTTCCCTCTCTGTTAGCTCTGTGTTTGGTCTCCACCAACTCCTGAGAGAACATCTGGCTCTTTAGATGTGCTGCAAAACCAAAACCAGGAGCTAAAAGAGGCTAAAAAGCTCTGAATTAGAAATTTAGGGGAACTGCAACTCTGTGGGTTTCTCTTTCACATGCACTTACTCACTTGATCCATTGTTAATATAAAAATATGGATTATAGAGCAGCTCTACATCCCCTAAAGAAATCCCAGTTCAGCCAGCAGATGGTCCTCACACCTGGGGGAAACACTGAGTGGTGGGGCTCCGAATTATTTCAGTCGAATCAGATTTAGCTGTTCAATACAAATACTCGTTTTTTTCATACAGACTATCAAGCGACGTTTATTGAACTGACAGATTTTTGAACAAGGTTCAGCGCGACGTTCAGGTGACAGCGACAGTCACGTAATACAGTAAACAAGCCGAGTTAGCCCTCCGAGCTAAAGCGTGCTAACTACGCTAACGAAGGAAATGTGAGGTAAATGTCAACACTAGATACCAAACAAAAGCCGGAGACTAGATCGTATGAAGCTGCTGTGAGCTGTTACCCCGCAGAGCAGCGTGAAAGTGAGGAGTGCTCACTCTGCAGCTACTTCTGGAGACCGAAATGTCCTCAGAAGTAGCTGCACACTGACTGACAACAAAACAAATCACAAAACGACTTGAAGAGTCTCAGTCGACTGAGACGTTCAGAGGGCAGCTCTACTGAATTGCAGTATGAAATTAAATATACAACCTACAGAAGGTACAAACAACAAGTAGCATTCGCTCATAGATGCAAAAACAAACGGCCGGTGTTTTTCCTTTACAGAGCAGAGGGGACGATCGTGTGGAGTGTTTGTCTTCTTCAGTTTGAGGAGGAAAAATGGTTTCACCCCAACATTTCCCAACTGTGATGGAGGCAGACAGATGGAGAGGCAGACAGGAGAGCCAGACACACACACACACACAGACACACACACACACACACAGACACACACACACACACACACACACACACAGACACAGACACACACACACACACACAGACACACACACACACACACAGACACACACACACACACACACACAGACACACACACACACAGACACACACACACACACACACACACACACACAGTGGTGTTTTCCCTCCTCCTGCTAGTGATGTTGTCGTGTCTCTTTATCCAGTTTGTAGTCCAGAGAGGACACAGTTTATCCCCCCGTATGGACCCACTTTTTAATGAAAAACTCTAAACAGGCAGAGGACAGTGAAGGGTTAAACAGACTCCCACTAATCAGAACATGGGGAATAAAGAGCTGTTTGTACTTGGAGCAGAAAACAAGGAGGGCAGAACATGGAAGACGCACAAAAGGAGAAACAGTTGAGGTGTTTCAGGAGGCTGAATCGTGAACAACCAGCAGTCAGAGAAGTTAAATATGAAAAACAAAGAGCTTCACAGCAACGAAGGAGAAAACAAGAAGGACAAACATTAAAAAAGTACCCAGGGGAACCAGGATTGTCCAGAATTGAGATTTTTATCTGGCTGGTTGAGTGGATAATCAGATCAGCCGGCGAACAAACCGACGCTAAAACAGTCACAGGCGGATTCACAGGATTGCGCGGCGTTTGCGACCGCTAAACCTGCACAAATACGACAAAAAGAAACGGTGTAATTCTCAAAGCTCACACAAAGGGTGAAACGCACCCCGACCTGCGCTGCCAAGCTAACAGCGTCTCGGTGCGCCGCTGCTGTTTGCACGTGTTTAAATGAGGTAGAATGTGAAAATGCAGTTAGAGTGGAAATGAGAGAGTTGGTGCTAACTGAAGTGCATTTATAAGGAGTGTCACGCCCAGCGATCACGGCAGCAGTGATTGTAGCAGGCGAAGGTGTCGGCATGCCAGGCGTGCTGTGAGCGGATATTTGGAAGGAGAATCTCACTTTCTGATTGTAGCTTGCGGTCTGAAAATGTCAGTTTCCTCCTTCTCTCTGCTGTTATCTAGCTGCAAAACTCTCTGGGCGTTTTTTCGCTGTGATTTCTTTAGTGACTCGGACCTTCAGACGGGGCAGATAGCGGCCGCAATCCACTCCGTCTGTGATTAAATGATGAGTTGCCGGCATGAACAACATACAGAGGACTGAGAACGTCCAACACGGCAGTCACAAGTTGTTCTGCGTCACTCAAATGTAATTCAGTTATATTTCACCACATAAATCCAGGTAATTCCTCTGTCTTTACCTTTTCTTTCTTCGTCTAACCCTCCCTGCCTCTGCACCTCTCTCATTAGTCTTTTTATAATCTCAGCTGGTCTTCAGGGACTGTTGATTATCACTGTGTGGATGACAAAGTGTCTTAACCTCCACTAAACAGAGGATCAGGCCGCTAAGCTGTGTGAACAGCTCCACCACCTAACCTCTCCGAAGCCCGGCCATTTCCCCGTAATCCGCCCATAATTACAGCCTGATCTCTGCGGCACAGCTGATTGGTGTGTGGACGCTCACACACCTGTGAGAGTGTGAGAGTGTGTGTGTGTGTGTGTGTGTTTTGTACGTACACTCGTTCGCATGAGGAGGGTGAAATTAGCAGAAAACCAAACAGGAGTAGGAGGTATTTTTTTGGGGAAGGAGTAGGAAGCTGCGTCATATACCTGAGTATGTGTGTGTGTTTAGTTCAGAGTGGGATTTATGTTAAAAAAATACAAAGAGCTACAGTATTTGTGGAGTCATGACTCATGTTTGTGTGTGTGTGTGTGTGTGTGTGTGTGCGCGCCCACTCAGGCAGCACGAACACGATTTCAGTAAAAACACAGCGAGTGTAATTTCAGAATAAAAGGAAATGACGATGACTGAACGGATGTTTTGATCTATTTTGTGCTTTATTCTGAGAAGTGAGACGTGTTGTAGCTGCTGACTGAACACACTGATCACCTTCACTACATCAACAACCGCCATCGCCAACATCACTGATGTCACCGCGTTAATGACGACACCAGGAGTTTGTGCTGAGATCAGGCCACGTCAATATGTTATAATAATAACTTTATTTATAGAGCACCTTAATAACAACTATATATATATATATATATATATATATATTATATATGGGTAGATGACAAATATAAGGAGTCACTAACTTTGTCAGTTCTTTCACTGTTTTTTTGAACATTTTCACTGAGCTGCACCGTAAATGTGTCCTGTGGTGTGACATAAAATAAATAAAAATAAATCTTAAATAATATACAAATAGCATGACAGATATTTATCTTCATTGTTAGACACTTATATTCATATAGTGTTATTTATTTAATATGAAATTCTGAATAAATGCGAGTCAAACTTTGCTGTCATTCTTTAAAACTGTTGAAAATGATACCAATTTAAGATGAGTGATGATTATACAATATAACAACAGAGAAACAACCAGTGAGGCAAAACAAAAGCTGAATGATAGATAAATACAACTAATGTGCGTAACATGTTCTGTGTCTTCACTAACTGTCAGGCGTCCCACCGCACAGCTGTCTCTGATTAGCTGAAGCTGTTACTGATATAATCAAAGCTCAAGTTTGCCAAAAGAAAGTTTTTTTTCTAGCTGTTAGCGTCACATCAGGTCCCTCTGTCTGTCGGGCTTTATGAATACAAGAATAAATAAAATAATGCAGTGGACCGGGTGACATGTCAGTGTTTAACTGTTGTGTTAGTGTGTTAAAACCACAGACTGTTTATAAAGATGGCCGACGCGTCTCCTCTTCCTCCCACTGTACAAAAATGAAGCCAAAACACCCCGGATACAGGAGCTGCCATGTTGCGCTGGTGATGTCATTTGGAGCCAGAGTCTGAGCAGTCCCGCCCACACACCCGCCTGAACCAATCACAGCACACTCACAGCTGTCAATCATGACGTCTCCCCCCTTTTTATAGCATCAAAAAACTAATTAAAACCAAACTGATCAGAAAAACGAACACTTGAACAAACATCAGCGTGATAAGAACTACCTAAAATGACAGAAACCATCTTTGGGAACATTTTATTTGACGTGTACTTTGATTTTTCAGTTTGGTCCATGTCCCATCTGCTAACATGGAGGGGGCGGGGCTTATGACCTACACTGCAGCCAGCCACCAGGGGGCGATCCAGATGTTTTGGCTTCACTTTTGGGGAGCTGTCATGGCGTCCATCTTTAGATACAGTCTGTGGTGAAGACGCAGCAGGTTTGAACATCTTCATTGTGAAAAACTGAAACTAATGTTCGCTCGTTGGCTTGTTCCTCCTCGCTGTATGTTCAGAAGAGGAGTCGACCGTGTTGAACCTCATCGTTTCATCAGGCTAAATGAGGTAAAAGGTATGAAGGTTTCAGGGCCATTTAATGAAGTGAGAACACTTGACCGACACCGAGTGGAATTCTTTGGTTTAATAAGACAAACACTACACTGTGTTTCCCTCAGGCAGGCCACAGTTATCTTGTGTTGCAGCTTCATTTGGTGGGGCAGAAGCAGGTCAGACAGAGATGATGATGATGATGATGATGATGATGATCACACCAAAGACTCTCTGTCTAACGTCTTCAGACAAAATAAATCCAAAGACCTGGAGCTGAAACAAGAAACTCACCCTGACGTCCATTTGAAACGCCCTGATTTGTACTTGGAGTCAGTTTTAATTGAGCACACAGTTTTTCGCCTTCGCTCCACTCTGTCTCTGTCTCTCGCTCTGACCCCCCCCCACTACACTGATCTATAAACAGCGAGGTAAATCCGCCTGTTGCCTGGTTACTAATCACTCTGCATAATTTATGTCGTCCTCATCACTAATTCAGGAGCGAGGCTCAATAACAGGCGGCCGCCGCAGACTGTTTCAGCTCATATTGTTTTCATAATCTATATTCATTACCGGAGGCCGATTCCAAGCAGCAGCAGTTCACGTTTGAGAGTTTAGACACGGAGTGTGCGCTCGTATTCAGAGTCACAATGAGCGAAACAGTCGGACAAAATAAAATTTCTCTGCTGTCGTCGCTGCAATCAGCACTTTGTAACTCTGTTAGGAAAAGTTCTGGACGGAAACACCAAAGAAGGGAAGAGTCGCATGTTTTTCCATCTTTCCAGCTGCTCCACATGATGAAGCGTCCTTGAGCCAGACATTCAACCCCAAATGTTTCCGGATGTAGCTCCACCGCCATCAGTGTGTCTTTTAAACCAAAGTGCTTTATGTGACACCTAAACATGTGTTTTACAAGACAAATGAACTACTTAAGTCAAGAAAGATCATGCTCTCAAGCAGGGAGCGAAAAACACTCAAACGGGCTTTAACAGGAAAAAATAAAGAAACTTTAAGGCAGATTACACAAGAGGGAACCCTGCTTCATGGTCTAAATGAGCAGCATGCCAAAATAACAAAAACTGAACATGAGAAACATGAAAATGAGACAAAAAACTAAGAAATTCTTGACCTCAAACAGCAGTTTGACAAAATAATCTTCACTCACGGTCCTCTGAGTGCCTCACAACTCGTCGTCAGATGTCATGTGACCGGTAAGCTCTGACAGACGTCAGTAAGTGGACCTTCATTTAGCTTTACAACAAAATGTGTTAACAGCAATAACACAAGCAAAATGGAAAAGGGGTATAAAGAATGAAACAAAACAAGGTCCATTAGTAGCAGCTCTGGGGCTTTCAGTCATATGACATGATCTTCATCAGCAGATGAAGTTGTAGATGTTGAAATTTCCTGGTGACACTTCCAGAGCAGATTATCATTTTGAGTTCAGATGCTGAACAAGCAGAGGTCCATTTCTTTTCTCTTTTTCTGCCCGCTTGACTCCCATGTTGCATTGCAGTCATATTTCCCTCCTCGAGAGCTGCCACTGAGAGTTTCCATCCATAAATCATGGTGTTGGGAGACTGGTGGCGGCTGCCAATAGTCCATTTAGGACTGCTAATGGTGACGGATGAGTGTGTGGCTGCGTGAGATGTGGTGAGGTGAAAAGATGAGCCTCCGAGGGCTTCGTATTAACTTGTTCCTCTAACTGGTCCAATTCAGCAGCTGTCTGAAACTGGGACTGATGGAGCAACCAGGTCTCCCTTCAAACCAAACACCAGCGCCTGGTCTTTTATTTTGAAATGCAGGCACTTACTCAATACAGACCACATGGAAACAATCTGTTTGATTATCAAACATCACAAAATCTGATCAGAATACTTTTAGATGACTTGCTTACTGTAATGCATCTGCACAGTGCGTCTACTTTAAGGTTAATTAAGCTGATTTAAGTCACATAAAATATGTTTGATGGCTGTTAGCGTTACAAAAACTAGCTTTCCTTTGTTGATGTAGATGCCTGAAACTCCTGGCTCACTCTCTTTGAGTTCGGCATGCATCAAATGAAGCGACACTCCGTCATGTTTTACTACTACTTTTTTTTCCCATTTTATCATCTACATAATCCTGATTACGTATTTATCTAACGGCTCACTGTGGCGGCTCCCTCTGCTTCCAAAACTGAAAACCTTTCTGCAGACCAAAATAAGCGTTTTTGATGAACAATCGCGGTGACAAAAAGCTTCTCTGTGTTTTTCAAACTGAATACTTTTAATTTGAATACTGCTAATGGTTAGCATTAGCCAGCTCTGATACGGCTGGAGGAGAGCGAACAGGGAACAGTAGCTGCATTTACATGGACCCTAATATTCCACTAATAAAGGGAATAAAAGTCCAATCAGAATAAAAAGGTCTCATGTAAACACCTGACCCGGCTGTGGCTCACGAGGTAGAGCGGGTCGTCCATTAATCCCAGGCTCCTCCTGTCCACATGTCGAAGTGTCCTGGGGCAAGACACCAAGTCGCCATCGGTGTGTGAATGTGTGAATGAGACCAATCTGTAAAAGCGATTTGGGAACCGTTAAGGTTGAAAAGCTCTATATAAGTGAAGTCCATTTACCATGACCCGATCCGGCCTGATCGGAAGGAACTTTCAATCGGGTTGAGAGGGGGGTGTAAACCTTTTGATGTAAACAGTTCAGTTTGAATCTCTGATCAGAATGATTTCAATCAGAAATGTTGTCGATGTAACCGCAGCTAGTTGATATCAATCAGATCAAATTACAAACAGTAACACTGGATTACAAACGTGCATTGTTTCAGACTCAGACTCTGCCACTAACAATACAAACTACTATAGAGGTAATTACAGATCACAGCATCCAAACACTGAATTATAACTTTAATGAGAGGAAACGGGAGAGCAACAGACTTTAAGGACCGAACAGAACAAAAGAAAGTAGAGACAGGTTAGAATAATGTGTTGGCCAGGTGGAAAAGATAAGTGGATGGAGGGATGAAAGAACGATGGACTGCAGGAGAGCTGGAATGAACGAGTGCAGGTGGAACTAAAAGAGACAAAAGGAGTGATGGTGGAAATGTGGAGGAGAAATGGATTATATGAGAAGGAGAAACGAGCTGAGTTGAGAATAAAAAAGATGGAGGGAGCAGGAAGAAGAGGAGAGGCTGAAAATGACGGGATTAGAGAGGGCTGGGGTGGGAACGGAGGGTGACAAAAAAAAGACTTGAAAAATGTAAACGGAGAGGAAAGAGGAGAGGTGAGAGACGTGAAAGAGTGATGGAAGAGGGGAGGTGTAGGAAAGAAAAAGTGACAGAGGGAGAGAGGGACAGAAAGTGTAATTGAAAGAGGAGGGAGAGCGAGGAAGACGAGGAGGGATAAGATATGTACTGAATGAAAAATGAGAGCGAATCAGAATCAGAGTGTGACGAATAGTAAAGATGAAATGGGAAGCAGAGACGGCGACGAAATGAATGTAAATAAATAAAACAAATATGTCACAATCAGCACGAGTTTCATTAATAATTCATCACTTTTTTAATAGAAATATTGTTTCATTACTTCCAACTATAAAAGATGCATTTGATAATATTAATTTAATATAATAGTTCTGCAGTGTTGGCAAATGCTTGCTGAATGTTACCGAGCGAAGTCTGTCGAATAAAAGTCTCATTTTAGCATTGGTTTAGTCCAGTATCTTCAGGTATTCTCCAGCATTTTAACTTTCGATCACTCCAATAGTCTTTGGCTTTCGGCCCGTAACCCAGGTTTGGTCCAATATTTATTGGTTACTTAGCATTAGTTTGTTCCAGTATTTTCTGGTATTTGAGTTATCAGGAGTTTGAGCCTGGTTTGGTCAAGTATTCATTGGTGTTTTTACTCTGGTTTGGTCCAATATTTTCTGGTGTTCTTTGGTACTTTGACATCTGGCAGAAACAAAGCAACATGGGAATCCCATTGGAGTTGTTTGTCGAATCAAAGTCCAATATTCACTGGTGTTTTAGTCCTGGTTTAATCTAATATTCTTCAGTGTTTGGTTCAATACTCTCTGGTGTGTTAGTTCGAGCGTGACAAATAGAAATGGACGATTACATGTTGTTACTTTATATTAACATGTTGATGTTTTACCGTTTATGTGTTGCTCCGTTCTGTCGGACAGTTTCCCTGAACACATCATTCAGTCTGCATACAGATGCCACATTACTCACAAAGACACATCACTGCTGCCGTCACGTGTCACGTGATCATTAAACAATGACGTCATCGACAGACGGCGATACAGCCACACACACACACACACACACACACACTTTACCAAACCACAATCACCCTTTTCTGTAAGCTTTCCTGATTGGCTGTGGGAGGGGGCCTGGCATTGCAGAGCTGTGTGTGAGTAAAAAGAGGGAGGGCAGGGGGCTGTCTCATCACACACACACACACACACACAGCGATGTTTGCTCTCGAGCCATCTATCCTCGCTGTGTGTCGTGCAATCTGTTTTGGCTGACGTCTGTGCCACACTGCGGCTCGGTTCAATGATGTTCTGCCCACACACACACACACACACTCAGACCGACTCTCAGTCAGGCGTCTTTCCCGCCTTTCTTCATGGCTGCCCTGTACGTCAGCGCCTCAGATGTGTGATTTTTCTCGCGCTGAAAGCTCTTCATTAGCCTCGGTGTCAGTTGATCCGCCGGCAGCTCTGGATGAAGTGCAGCAGCTCACAGACTCTCACTGTTGATCCCTGTGGTTGAGATGATCCAGACGGGCTGACAGGCTCAAGATCCTCAGATCTGATGCAGCAAAAGGCGAAGACTCACCGCTCTGACACTCCTGAACCTGATGAGTACACGCTTGCAGAGAGTTCACAAGCCCTGCAGCCCAAGTACAAGGCTGTGAAGTCAGACTCAAATCTGCATGTTATAGACCAGTCTTACAACCCAAAATGTGCATGTTATAGACCAGTCCTACTCTGCCAGACCGCCAGTTAAACTTATGCAACAAGACATCTAGGTTATAAACCCTACACTTCCATTTATTAACCATTGTTAATAGACCAGTCCTACATCCCAAATCTACACCCAAAATCTCAAGTTTCCAGAGGAGTTGTAGACTGCAAATTTCCAGTTTATAGACCAGTCCTATAACCCTGAACCACAAGTGTAATAGATGAGTCGTAAATCCCCAAAAAACCCCAGTTTATTGACCAGTCCTTCCCCTCAAACATCAAGTTCATAGACCAGTCCTATGTCCTCAAACCTCCAGGTTTTAGAGCAGTCCTGCTTCACTAACCTCAAATTAATAAATTAGTTGTACAACCCTTTACCTCCAGTTTAAAGACCAAATCTGCACCCCCAAATCACCAGTTTATTGACCAGTCCTACAGGCTTAAACCTCCAGTTTATAAACCAGTCTTATACAGCCAAACCCCAGACTGATGCCCCCAAATCTAATTAATTAAAACATTTTCATGAAGAGTTTAGTTTCAGCAGACACACAACACCTCCTCACACCAACATGACTAATGATATGTAAATAAACCAGTGTAAATGTTATTATTTATATATATTCTTTATTGTATTTTTGAGACAGAGTTATTTGCAGTTTTGAAACTTTAAATTAGCTTTAGATTAAAGGTAAGTGGTGCATCAAGTTCCTGTACTGTGTAGTATTAATATGCATTATGTAATGGGGACATAGTTAAAGGTCTTGAAGGATCTTAAAAGGTTGTTCCTCTCCGTAATTCCAGCAAGAAGAGGGAATCAAAAGTTTTCTTTCACATCTCAGAGACCAAGATTTGGCAAATAATGAGCATTTTCCAGTATTTCAATATTTTTGTAGTTGACAGCATTTGAAAGTACCTGGTGAGTACTGACAACACGACGTTGAGTACTGCAAACTCTCAGCCACTAAAAGGTCCTTTCTCAGTTGTCGAGACTTTATGTGAGCTCCGTATTCCAGGTTTCTATGAAAGAAAACAGTTAAATAAAGACGTTTCTACGGCTAAAAGGGAAGTTCGACAGTTCCTTTCTTTAAATGTGGCATGAGATTAATGAGAAATGTCTCGCTTTTCTTGTGAGCTTTCTATATTTTTTATTTGCTTTAGTTTTACTCTCATTTATTGGGTGGATCTGATTTTAAATTATATTTGAACTCGCATTGAAAAGTCTCAGATTCCACTTGCAGAAACCTGCAGTCACCCTGTCTAATTACAAGTGGTGTTTTCTGTCACGGCAGCCTATGTAATCATTACACTTAATCACGATCCTGCAGCTTAAAACCTCAACCACCTCCACCACTGCACAGTCTCTAATAATGCAGTCATAAATATATTCATGGCAAATATAATTAGGAACAAATGGAGACCGATGAGGGGAGAGGAGGAGAGAGAGAAACAGGCGAAACATTATGTTTTATCAGGGAGGAACAAGAAACCAACAGGGGGGAGTAAAATGAATAAAGAAAAGAATAGAGGACTTAAAAATATTAATCAAATAAGATCAGGAGAGGAGCGATGTGATGGAGGAAAAACAAACAAGATGGAAAGGAGTAAAGAGGTGAATGAGGGAGATGTAGCATGAATGAAATGCATAGAAAAAGGATATGGAAGAATCATTTTCAATCTTTCCCACACTGGGTGTTAGATACTAAAAATACACATCTACCCCCTTTCCATGGAAGTATCACCTTAAATGATGATTGTTATTTTAGTGTTGTGGTAAGAAAATTAACTGGTTTGGCCGTATCATACCATATCAATCATATCCTTGTGTAACTTTTTGAACTTGGTCCCTTGCTATGTATGTGTAGGTACAAAGATTTTACATAAATGTATGAAGTGTATGAAGAAGTCGCCTGGTCCTGGTCTTGACTTGGTCTCAACCCCTCAAAATCTTGGTCTTATCTCGGTCTCGATACACTCTGGTCTTGATCACGACTTGGTCTCGGTTTAGGTGGTCTGGACTACAACACTGGCCCTTGAAAATGTACATTAGTTGTTGTTACATTTTAGTTATTTGACTATTAGATTCATACTGAGATCAGATGACATGATATCACCACCGACGCAGCATCTGGCTGCCTCACAACATCCTGATAAAAAGACTAAGTCCAAGCAGCTAAATAAACTTCTGAAGAGTTTTTGGCTGCAGAGAAAACTGTTTAAGGTATGATCCGGCAGATGCATGCAGCTTTTTGAAGACTTTGTGACTTCAAAAGTTACTTTTTTTTTGTCACGTTTCCATTATGAAAAAATGGTCGTCAATGAATATGTTTTGTCATGGTTTCTTTTGATGAAACTGGAGGACAGCAGAAGAGACAAAAGATGAGATGAGATGGGAGAAAAGCCAAAAAAAGGAAAAAGAATAATAGCAAGTGATGGAAAAGATGGAAACTAGAGAGAAAAGACATTAGAGGCTCAGAGTATTGTGGTGAGGAGGAGGAGAAAGGATGGGCGGCAGGAGTACAGGGAGGGGAATTATTGAAAAAAGAAATGAGAGAAGAGGAAAAGGAAAGATGGAAGTAGAGAAGAGAGAGTGAGTGAGAGAATAGCGAAGGAGATTTGTAAATAAGAATAGAAGGGAAGACAAAGCAGAGGAGGCAAGAAAAGAAAGTCGAGACGGGAGGTGAAGGAGGAGCAGCAAGAAGAGAAAAGGAGAAGAGGAGGAGGATGAGGAGGAGAGGGGTCACAGATCTGATTGATTGTGCGTTATCATGAAGTGGAGATTTATTCCAGCGTGTTCCCTCATCTCCTGCGACCCCTCGACCCCACGCTTATTAGCATAGAAACCACATTCCTCGGCTACTGATTGGGCCGAGACCGACAAGACCAGGATGTAAAGGAGGAAGTGTATGTGTGTGTGTGTTTGCGTGCACAGGCGCTTTGCAGACTCGTGCACACATCTATGGGAGGGGAGGCAGGTTACACATCATGATAATAAGCAGAAGCATTTCCAATCAAAGCAGGTAATTCTTCCTCCCGCTAGCTCGCTCACCGTCCACCTCTTGTTTTTTGTGTGTGTGTGTGTGTGGGTGTGCTCGTGGGTGTGTTTGTCCATTAGTGTAGAGCCATTTGAGTGCCCCCACGCACAAATATTTAGAAAAATGTCCAGATTACATCCCGAGCCTCTCGGCCCACTCCTCACCCAGCCGCTGACCTCAGAATATGAGTCTGAAAGCCAAACAGCCTGTGGCCGTGACGCTGCTGCACACAACTAATTATTTCTGCAGATTTGTGTAAAAGTGATAATGTAGGAATCTAATCTGGCTCAGTGTGACCAGCAGCATACCAACTAAACCTGCTTAGTGCTCAACATACCCAACATATTCCCATCCAGATAAAGCTGGTTTGACACATTCAACAAGCCCCCATTCCAAAACTACCCAAAAGACCGTCACAGAAATGATTCATGGGAGCTTTTTCTGATCTGCAACCTCTGTGGTTAAGTTTTAGTTAAGTTTAGGAACCTTAAACTGCTTGATTAAGGTTAGAGAAAGATGGTGTCATGGTTAAACGAAACCAGCGTTGACTGGTGGTAGGGAACGAGGACGTGAACAGCGATCTTCAGTGTCACTGTGTACAAGGGGATTTTGTCAAACTATTTTTCTCACTGATCGTTCGTACATTAACACTGAAGACCTGAACTGTTGGATTCGCTGACTTAAATCAGCATCTGATAGGTTGGTTACCTGCTCTCTCCATGTGAGGATTCTGACCTGCTGAATCCATTTAAAAGCTGTGGTCCTTTATTGATTTCACCTGTTAAATCCTCTTCAGTCATGATGAGGAGGAGGCAGCTTTGGGGGATTTGAAGCCTTCACATGTGAGACATGGACTGTAAAAAAGGGGATTTAAGTGCATAATAGTATTACTGACCTACTGTCCTATGCGTATTGTGGACACACAGCGCAGCCTTGAACTTCATATATATACATGGAAAGGAAGATTCTGGTTTGTCCACTTAACTAATAACTAAGCAGCATTTATCCTTTTTCTTTGGTTTTGTAGATTATGTGCCAGTTTTAGCCACACTAGCTCCATCTCTTTGGTCCAGACTGAAACATCTCACCAACTATTGGATGGATTGTAATGAAATTTTGTTCAGACATGTTAGCATTTAGCATTTAGCTCAAAGCCTCACAGAGATGCTAGCATTGCTGTAGACTCTTATTTTGAAACAGCATGTATGTCATTGTTGAACTTCTCCTCTTAATCACGTCAAGCTGGTTTAGAGCAGCTTATTTAAACTCTGGACTGTTTATTTCCTGATGGAATAAATGCAGAGATGCAAATAAAACATGTTAGTCTCAGGTCTGTAATACAAAAACTACTGTCCAGCTGATTAAGAGTGAAAACTTAATCTTATAAGTGACAGAAAAAACCCTGAAACTTGAAGAATGCAGGAGACTGAAGCAGCATCATACTGAGCCACTCGTGTTTTAATTTTGAAGAATATCCACTTCCTGAATTAACTAAGTTAACTTCAAAATTAAATCCCAGATGTTTCCAATGTTTTCCACTCTGTGTTTCTTAAACTGCGGATCATGACCCAGACAGAGGTCATGGACTTTCTGGAGGGTCGACACATCAGAAAGGAAACAGGTTTGTCTCAATTAGTCTTCATCCCAGAGAGAAACCACTTCCCTCTCATCTGGGTCCCAGGACTGAAAACGCCTGAAATCCTCAGGATTACCCATAATCCTTTATTCCACTGAGCGTTTGCCCTTTGCTTTGACCTGCCTCGAAGCAGTTGAAGAGTTTTGTTCTGAAATATCTGCTGTTTGAAAAATTTCACTCTTTCTGCAGCAGAATGATTGATGGCACAAAGTAAAGCGGGAGCCTTCTGAAGGATTGTGACTGACTTCAACTGACAATATGGCAGACTGTGTTTTATACTGAAAGATTATTTACATTCTGAAGGAATTTCTATGTAGTTTTTACCTTAGTGCATGCAGACACTGACCTGGAGTCAGTTAAGTTTTTGTCTGTTTAGATGAAGTTAGAATCAGTGGAGGAAAGGCTTCGGTGAGCAGCTGTTACAAAATTATTCTATTTCAATATTAGTGTCAGAGGGTTTTTGTCTCTGTTCCCTGTTTCACTTTGTTTTACGCCGGGTTCAGACTACATGATATTATTGTCTGTTAATATGGTCACTGTGTCACATTAGGCGATTACAGAGTCATATATTCTTGCCGTGACTCCGCCGAGAGACATGACAGACTACACATTGGTCCCCGACCAATCATAGCTTGCAGTCTTTCACGACCTGCGTGATGTCATTGGAAAGGAGGTGCTAGGAACTTTCTGTCAGAACGTCGTGAGGCATCGGTTGTCGTCCACTATGATACACTAGAGGGGATCAAACCATCAACTGTTGCGCCCAACGCCCATTTTCGTGCGTCTGATGGGTTGGACAGTTATTGGGCTGATATTGTGTAATCTGAACCCAGCATTTCATGGTAATATCAATAAAGTTAACTTGTGTAGCACTTGTCAAAACTAACATCACAAAGTGCTCTACAGTGACATAGAGGGACATCAGGCATAGAAAAACCTAGAGAATTAACAGCAATGTACCCATGGATGCTAATAGCTAAATCAGCACACTTTTAATGGTGCCAGTTAGTGTTGGAGCCCTCAGCTAACTAACTGCCTCCATGGCAACAACATACTTCCTGTTTACATTCTCCAAAGCATTATTGGAAGTGTAGTTCCAAAGCTTGATTATGGCCCAAATATAAGTAAGACAAAAAATAATAACAGATGTGATAAACTAGCAAGAGTTGTCTGAATTTCTTGTGTTTGCCATATTTGAAACTGTAAACTTGTTGTTAGTTCTAGTTAAAATGGTAGAGATGTGAGAGAGGTGAAACAGTGCAAACAGGAGTAAATAAACTGACCGGAGATCTTCTGGCTGTGGAAGAAATATAATTTAAATAATGAACTTATAACTTGACGAATCCCTGTGATGAATCCCTCACACAAGAGGTCACCGCCTCAGGTTCCAAACCCTGTGCAGCCCTGCCTGCAGAAGTGCCCTTGAGCAGCATGCTTGAGTCCTGCTGGTTGCCTTTATTGAATCACACTCACTGACACACGGATAGAGCGGAGGCAAATTTCCCTCTTGGTCGATCAATAAAGTATCAGCGTGTGTGTGTGTGTGAGTGGGAAGGCTGTATGGATTTATTGACAACATTAAGTTGAAGTGTTGAATAATATAGAGGAGTCCACTGAAGCAACAGCAGTACCTGCTACCTGCTGACACACACACACACACACACACACACAGTCTGTTTCTACATAACTAACTCAGTTGTTTTTCTCAGACTGACAGTGAGTAAAATGTGCAGCAACACTGATGACAGATTATTTAAAGCAGACCTGGTCGGCTGTATTTGGTTTCAGGTTGTGGAAGTTCTGCCAGCAGCGCTGCATGACGGCAACAACAACAACAAGATTTGCCCGAAATGGTTTAATTTGTGTCTGTGTATTTGATTTGAACTGTATTACAAGTTATTACATGCATACATACTTTCATATATTTTCCCTTCTGCATGACCTTAATTCATATTTTTACTTTGGTCATGAGCAAAATGTAAGAATTTCCATTCCAAGATTTAGTGGTAGGTTCGGGATCGGTTTCTACTCAGACTTGGTTCGGGATCGGTTTCTACTCTCAGACTCGGGTTGAGTTATATGAGAAATATGCAGTCCGAGCTGCACTCTAACTCTCACCGCTGACATATTATCACCTTGTAAAGAGGTTATTGCTTTCCTTTTTAGCTTGAACCTGCTTATTTCCACCTCCAGCAGTCACAGAGCAACATGATCCTTCATGTGGAGTCGTGTTTCTGTCACCTGATGGATCCATCAAGTCCAGTATTTCCTCTCTGTTAGCTCTGTTTTTGGTCTCCACCAGCTCCTGAGGGAAATATCTGGCTCTTTAGCTGCTAAATGCTCCACTATGTTCACCAGCTGGTCTCTAACTGTGTCTGTCTGCTGCTGAGCAGGTCATGGACAGTCGGCTTTATTAGTCGACAGAACTGAACAGCAAATGTGCTGAAATTGTATATTAGCATGTACTGTATGTTAATAGTTTGTTATCGGTTGTGTTTTTGCAGCGGGGGCGGAAAACAAGGCGGGCTGGGCGTTTGGTCTCGGCCTGGAGAGACTGGCAATGGTCCTGTACGGCATCCCAGACATCCGGCTGTTCTGGAGTCAGGACGAACGCTTCCTCAAACAGTTCAGAGTGCAGGACATCCAGCAGCCCGTCTGCTTCCAGGTATGAAGGAATAGTTTAAGAGCATGTAAGAGGCTGTGAGGGCAAAAAATGATCAAAGTAGAGAGTGAAAGATAATTCTTAACTCAAGGTACTTGCTGTTTCCAGAGCATTCAGCTGAATCTCATGGTCTTCCTCAGTCTACTAAGGCTAGTATTTGGACCTTTGTTCATTTTCTTTTTTGTCAGATTAAAATAAATAGTATCAAATTAGTTATTTAACAACAGATGTTTAATAACTCAAGGGATCCATGTCTTTTTTACACTAATGTGTCATTTATTAAGCTGAATATATAAAAGCTTTTGGACAAATATAACATTTCTGATCCCAACGACCACTTGGATTTTGACTTGATTGGTATTTAGAAATCAGAAAATTGTAACAAAACCTCAACGTTGCTCTTGAAACTGATGGTTTCTCATTAGAGGCAGTTTGTCTGTGCTGCTATCATGATGCAGCATAAATATTGTCTTCTTTTGATCGTAAAAAGCTAGATTACAGTCCAGTGAAAACATTCTTCCTCCTCGTCTCTTCTTCCTGTTTATTATTCACGGTGTTCAGTCGGCCATTTGTCTCTCTGCTTGACTGAGTATTCAGCTGAACATTTACACTCAGTAACCTCTGCCTTCAAACACCTCCATCATCCTCCCACATACTCACTGTGTGTGTGTGTGTGTGTGTGTGTTCATCAAGTCATCTTTAGTAGAAGTCAGTAACCTGTAATAACTGCTAGCAGGGTTAGTTTGCTTTCAGATGCACCAGGTAACAGGTTTATAACATCTGGTAGAAATGGCGTCTACATGTCAGCTTGTAAACATACTCAGTTAACAACAACGTCTGGTTGATGAAGAAATAGAAGCACGAGTGTCTAACAGTTTCCTGGGTCCAGACCTTTGAATCCGCCCGCTCCACCGAGTTGACTGCTTCTGGTCTGGCATCATGACATGAAACAGCGATCGGTCCGATGGGCGCCAGAAGAACGGAAGAACAGAAGAACCAAGAAGGAGTAATAACAACAATGTGGACCGCTATAGACAAGCTAGACGCTGCTATGGAGGCTGTTCTAAATCGATTAAAAGCACCAGTTACTTTGAAATCCGAACGCCGTGTTTTCTCAATATCGCCCGACATCGTAGTTTGTTTTTACTTTGCTCCGCTCTTAAAACCAAAACCAGTATGTTGGCTGTGCATCAGTGTCGACTTAAAATGATGTTAGATTCAGGTGGATACGTTGGTCTCTAGTGATTGGTTAGGGAAAATCGACCCCCCCCCCCCCAGAAATCGGTTAGAGTGGAGGCTACGTCAGGCTGAAGATGGAAATGGAGGGTAACGAGGTGACAGTTCTGTCTGATAACAGTTCACTTAGTTGCACAAGGTGTCCCGAGGTGAAAGGGACAGGTGCATGCAGGTGTTCTGTAAACAACAGAAAGTTAGTTATTATATAAATTATGTTGTGGTTTGGCTGCTGATTTGGAGACAGTGGAGTTAGAAAGAAGTGAGCTGACCAGAACTCTGCACACCACTGCTCATCTCTGCTGCAGGCTACGTTAGCCGCTACTAGCATAACACACCCCTGATCTCTGACTGAACTGTTGGTGGTCGAGTTGCATTTTGGGTAATATAGGCATGATACTTTTCAATTCAAACTGTCCATCATGAGTCAGACAGTGTTATAGAAACACACCTTAGCTGTTCTGTTACTTCCCTCCTTTTGCCCTCTCCCCTGAAGTCTTTTATCCAACTGTGTGTGTGTGTGTGTGTGTGTGTGTGTGTGTGTGTGTGTGTGTTCTAGCCTATTAACCTCATGTATAAAACATTGTGACAGTGGGGGCTCACATCAGCTGACACCAGTCACTTCCCCTGACCCCACCACCATCATCATCATCATCACCACACACACACACACACACACACACACACACGGTTCACACAGCGGTTGCTCTGTCCCTGCTAAAGGTGTTTTTTGTCGACTCGTCTTCACTAATGAAGAACATTTCAAGTGACTGTTGGAGGGCAGAGAGGAGAACAGAGAAGAAGAAAAGAGGGGAGGAAGGAAGGGAAGATGGAGGAGGAGGAGGAGGAGGAGGAGTAGAGGCTGGAGATGGACCGGGAGAGGAAGTCGGGGAAGGAAAGGAAGGAATAAATGAGAGGAGAAACGGGTAGAACAGAGCAGAAAGACGGAAACAAAAACAAAGAAAACTGGAAGGAGAGACGTGAGGACAGAACGGAAGTATTTGAATAAAAGATTCATTCAACAAAACCTTAAAGGAATGAAAGGAAGAGAAAAGAAGAAAGAAATATGAAAAGTAGGAGAATTTATAAAGTAAGGAAACAAATGAAATATGGTGGTAAATGAGCAAAAACAAACAGATGCCAGGTTTGGAAAGAAAGAGGAGGAAGCTAAAAGGAAGGAAAGAAGAGAGGAAAAGAACGAAAAAAGGGAAGAAGGAAGGAAGAGGAGGATGCTTAAAGGAAGGAGGAAAGAAGGAAAGGAGGTAGGAAGGAAAGAAAGGAAGGGAGGAAAGAAAAAAGAGCATGCTGAAAGAAAGAGAAGAATAAATTGTAAGGAAGACATTTAAAAAAATTTAAATATAAAGAATTGATTAAATGAATGTCAGAGAAAGGAAAGAAAAAGAAAAGGAAGGTCATAAATGATAAATAGATCTAATATTGAGATGAAGATCTGGAGGGATGGGGGGTGTCAGCTGAGGACAGACCCTGCTGCTGTCCTCCTCACAGTCCTGTTAGTTTTATTGATGAACTCGGCTCCTCCAGAGGGACCAGGGGAGCACGGCTCATCTCCTGCCCAGGGTCAGTGCACCTCTCCTGGGCCGAGACTCTCCACCTCTCCCTCTAACCCTCCAGGGCCCCCCGGATCCACAGGTAATGAACTGTGACCGTCGGGGCCCAAACAGGAAACAGGCTGCTTGTGTGTGTTTGTGTGTGTGTGTGTGTATCCATGTTTGTACACACACACACACACACACACACACACACACACACACACACACCAGGGAGCTGTCCAGTGTCACTAAACTGTAATAGTGTCGAACAGCCCAGTGAGCTCTCTAAGAAACACTGTCTATCTACACTGTATGGCCAAAAGTATGTGGACACCCCTGTCTATCTGTCTCCCTCTCCTCCTTCCTGTGTATTTCAGTACATTTAATACATGTAATGATAAAAGTGTAACATGGTAATAGTGTCTTCTGCCTGTACCTACATACCTTCCTGCCCTCTTTCCTCCATCCAAACCACCGTCTACCTGCCTGCCTGCTTAACCAACCACCCAACCAAGTAACCAACCAACTATCCATCTATCTACCTACCCACCTAACATACCAACCCACCACTTACCCACCTACTTACCTACCTAACCAACCAAATCACCACCTTCCCACCTAATTATAAAACCAACCACCTAACCAACCAACCATCTACCCATCCACCTCATACCTTTACTTCCTTACTTCCTTTGTTTTTTTCCTTTGAGTAAACTTAGAATAGAACTGTAAAATAAAAGTAATGTGCTCCAGCAGCCACCTCCCTACCTACCTTCCTCCCTCTCCCATAATATCTGTCTTTTCTTTAATGGATAAATAAATCAAAGCACTATGTTGAGACGTTTTCTTGAAAGAGTTGTCGGGAACAAGAAGAGAAGGATAAGAAGTGATGTGGACATCGACTTCTTCCTTCTCTGTGAGTTTATTAAAAGTTATTTCCAGGATAATAAACAAGTCAAAGACGATCTCTCGTCTGTCGCTGCATAAAACATCAGATTTATTCTGTCATCCTGATTAAGTTTTAATGTGTTATTGTCTTTGTGTTTTACTCTCTGCTGCACTTTCTCCTCTTCCCTCCTCATCTTGCTCTTTCTTCTGTCTCTGTGTTTTCTTTTCTGCTTTCTTTCACACTTCCTCTCTTTATCTTTGGACTCTGATTCTTAATTTTTACCATTTCTCAGTTTTGTAATCCTTCTGTTCCTGCTGTTTCCCTCCTTTCTGTTGCTCATATCTGCACTTTCTAGCTC